>JAPKLW010002364.1:15800-92996 GCA_026898455.1 Plectranthus barbatus | reverse complement strand
TGGCCTACGTTCATTTTAGAAATCCACACTCAAATAAACCGATCAATTTCCTTTATAAAAAATTAAAAATATTCGGTTGATGTATACGAATTAATTAATTAATTTTAAAATTTATATATTATTTGAATTATAAAATAAATAATTAATCAATTGTTTCTATAAATTGATCGATAAACGTAAATGTTATGACCCGAAAATGAATAAGTCCATTTGTCAAGTCCATCAAAGAAGAAAAGCCCAAAAGAAAGTATTTTGGAGCTCGAGCTACGAATCTCGAGCTCGGAGAGCACAACTCGAACTCGAACAAAATATTATGAAGTTCGAGATGTATTTAAACGAGTGAAATCAGCTCATTATGAAGGGGCGCATCGGTTCGAAGAGCTAATTCGGACGAAGCAGTGCAACTCTTCATTTAGAGTCACTTCCTTGTATTTACTTTCTATAAATAGGGTTGTAATTATGATACAAAGACACATTGAATTCAAGCAATAAATACAGCAATAAAAGCAATACTTTGAGCTCTACTTACGATCAAGCATTTATATTTACTTTCAATTATTCTTCCAGTCCAAATTATTAAGTACTCTTATTCAATTTTAGCCTCTGCAAAAATCCACCATTAACAATTGGCGCTAAAAGGAGGGCCAAATAAGAAAGAACGATAAAATTAGGGATGTCAATCGGGCTAACCCGTCGGGTTTCGGGCTAACCCTATTGAGCTGCGGGCTATTCGGTCCGGGTTGAATCGGGCTGAATTTTTATCGGGCTAAAAATTCTTGAACCTAACCCTAACCCACCGGTTTTTGGGCTGACTCGTCGGGTTGGCAATATTTACGAGTTTATTTTTGTAAAGATTTTCTTAAAATATTTTAACAACCCCTAAAACAAAATAAAAAAAAGAAAATGATGAACCAACATAAATAAAAGACATCAAATAACAATATCTTTGCAAAAAAATAGTGATAAGTGGATAATCATAGTTTGAAAAGAAAAAAAAATATCAATCCTTATATACCAACTAATTTAAGCAATAGAAGTACATTTCTCAATGTATAAAATGATAAAATAATGATAAAAAAATTAAATATACCTTTAACTTGGGTGAACATAACAACGAGTGGCTAAAGGTTCTCGAAAGGAAGAAATGAGTAGGTACGCTAATTAGGAGAGTGACGAGTGGAAGACAGTGAAAGAGGAAGAAATGAGAGATTTTTTTATTTGAGGGTAAAAGACTACGTCATTGGGAGAGATTGATGAGATTTTGTGTGACGGAAAATTAGGTCTAGGGAATTAGGTATATAATTAATGGGTATAATATGATATAAATAATATTAGAAATAATAAATAATAAATTATTAAATATTGCCGGACCTACGGGCCGACCCGCAACCCACCGGGCTCAGCCCGTTCGGGCCGCCAACCCGTCGGGTTCAACCCGTTCGGTTAAAAATAATTTCGGGTTGGAAATTTTTTACCCTAACCCGCATTTTAGCCCACCGGTTTCGGGCCGACCCATTGGTTTCGGGCTTTATTGACATCCCTAGATAAAATGGAACGCCACAACAACAACGAGCTGCCACTCGGACACGGGGTTTTCCGAAGCGCGGTGGAGTTCGAGGCCGAGCTCAAAAGGCGTGAAGACGAGCTTCGACTCCTCGAAGCCGAGAACAGGAGGGTAACTGTGGAAGCCAAAGGCCTTCGGCAGCAGTTAGCATTGCTCAATGAGGGCCAAAGCGAAGCCCAATCAAGAACTCGTCAGATCAGAGACGAGAATGAAGACGAGCAACCCCCTCCCGAGGACGGGAATGGGGTTGTTTCTAGAGCTCGAACTGAGCCTATTGATAGCCAAACTCCGACCGAGGATGGGGAGTCCCGGGAAAAGATAAAATTGCTCGAGAAACACCTCGAGCAAATGCAGAAATACATCTCACTTATTCCTGGGGCACCTACTCCTCCAAGGAACATACCACTGGAGAGTTACGCCGAGTCTCCCTTCACTCGAAGGATCTCGACCGTACAAATTTCTTCTCATTTCACTATGCCGAGCATAAAGGCATACGATGGGAAGACCGACCCGGACGAATTCATCACACTATACGAGATGAAGATGCAGACCGCAATGATTCCTGATCATCAGCGCGAAGCCTGCATGTGCAAAAGCTTCAGGGCGTGCATGGACGGACCAGCCATGCAATGGTTCATGCATCTAGCCCCGAATTCAATTTCTTCGTTTGCTGAGCTGAATGGCTTCTTTGTTCAGCATTTTTCCAGCAACCGAAGAACACAAAAGAGGTCGGATGATCTTACTTTGTCGTCCAAAAAGAGAACGAATCCCTTCAAGACTTTTTGAAGAGATTCAATTCGGTGAAAGTGACCATTCCAAACTGCCTCGAGGAAACGACAGTCGCGGCATTTAAAAAGGGCCTCAGAAGAAACTCTAGCCTCTTCTGGAAGTTGGTCAAGTACCCTCGCTCGACCATGGCTGAGGTATTATGCCGAGCCGAAGCCCAAATTTGACAGGAGGTCGAAGAGGAGAACTTCGGCCAAGAAACAAGGGAAAGGCACCGGCCAACCAATGTGATAAGAGAGGTGAGGCACGAGCCAACAGTCGATATCAACCCTACCCTACTCGAAAATAATCGTCCAAGCAGGGGATGAAGGTGGTATCCAGCGCCCCTCAAGGGGAGTCACAAATACCTCTCCAAACTGTTGTTCGGGAGATGCAAAAGATCGAAAACGAGGTCCGCTGGCCTAGGAGGATGATAACAAATCCCGAGCTCAGGGATATGTCCCTCTACTGTGATTTCCATCAAGATCATGGCCACAAAATCGAGGACCACAGAGACCTCAAAAGGGAAGTTGATCGACTTCTCGCCGAGGGACTCCTAACATGTCCGAAACCCGTTGACAAAAAAGGGTTTGGACGAGGAATAAAAAGAATGGCCGAGGTCAAAATTCAAAAAACAAGACTCCGGCCACAGGGGCTAACCAACAACCGCTCCCTGAAGAGCCGAAGCAACCAGAGATCGAGAGGGTCATTAACATCCTCACCGGGGGGCTCCTCAATGACCGGCTTATCTCTGAATGCGGCCAAAAAATATTGCCGAGAGATGATGAATCAGCCCGTACAACAAATCAAGGCATCTCCCCTCGAGGTATGTTTCGGAGCCGAAGACGAGCTTGAAGCTCGTCATCCTCATGATGACGCACTCGTCATCACCCTAATGATAGCAAATTGCCAAGTCAAGAGAATCCTCATTGACACCGGCGCTTCCTCGAACGTCATTTTCCTCAAGACGTTGCGAGGCATGGGAATCTCGGAGAAGAATATCATCGACAACCCAATAACACTCGTTGGGTTCAGCGGAGAAAGGTTGGATTCGCTCGGTGAAGTAACATTACCAGTATTCGCCGAGGGATACATGCCCCTTCTACATACAATGTATTGGTGGGACGACCTTGGATACATGCGATGAAGGCGGTACCTTCTTCCTATCACCAGATGATAAAATTTCCCACTCCATGGGGAGTTCGAACTATTCGAGGTGATCAATTGGCTGCAAGGAGTTGTTACGAAATCACACTCTGAACAGTCCATATGGTTGAAACCGAACAGGTGGAAGGAAGTTTGGAAATCCCGATTGACCTTAACGATCCTGCTCGAACAACCCTCATCGGTGAAAGGTTGAATGACGAGCAACGACGAGAAATACAAACTCTTCTCGTTCAAAATCAAAGAAACTTCGCATTCTCACATTCTGATATGCCAGGAATCGACCCCTCGGTCATTTCGCATAGATTACATGTGGATTCGAAATTCAAACCTATAAAGCAAAAACGAAGGAGATTCACACCGGACCGGAACGAAGCAATCGCTGAGGAGGTTTGAAACTTGCTCAAAGTCGGATTCATTCGAGAAGTTAAGTATCCCGAATGGTTGGCGAATGTGGTGGTTGTAAAAAAGAAAAACGGGAAAAACCGAGTTTGTGTGGATTACACGGATTTGAACAAAGCTTGTCCGAAGGATCCTTTTCCGCTCCCACACATTGACCGATTGGTCGACGCAACCACATGATTCGAGATCATGAGCTTCATGGATGCCTTCTCGGGATACAACCAAATCAAAATGTATCCCCCGGACGAGGAAAAGACGGCTTTCATGACAACCAAGGGATCTACTGTTACAAAGTCATGTCATTCGGCCTTAAAAATGCCGGTTCGACCTACCAAAGATTGATGAATCGCATGTTCGAACAGCAGATTGGTCGAACAATGGAGGTATATATAGATGACATCTTGGTTAAATTGAACTCGTTCAACGACCATCTTCGACATCTGACCGAAGCCTTTCAAATATTGAATAGATTCAACATTAGGTTGAATCCAACAAAATGCATCTTCGGCGTCTCTTCCGGAAAGTTCCTCGGGTATATCGTAAGCAGAAGAGGGATCGAGGCCGATCCACTTCAAATAAAGGCAATCCAAAACATACAACCACCCAGTAACGTGAAGGACGTGCAACGAATGATCGGCAAGCTAGCCGCTATCAACAGATTTGTTGCTCGGTACTCGGACAGAACGAGCCCTCTCTTCACTCTGCTTAGAAAGGCAAAAAAGTTCGAGTGGACTTCGGAATGCGACGGGGCACTCACTTCTATAAAACAGTATTTGACTAAGCCACCCGTCCTCGCAAAGGCCGAACATGGAGACGAGCTACAATTATACATGGTCGTCTCTGAAAAGGCCATAAGTGGCGTCCTTGTTCGAGAAATAGATGGGAACCAACACCCCATCTATTATGTAAGCCCAACACTCCTTGATGCTAAAACAAGGTACCCGACTTTGGAAAAACTTATCCTTGCTTTGGTCATGTCCTCGAGAAAATTAAGGCCATATTTCGAATCACATCAAGTAAAGGTTGTTTCATCATTCCCGATTCAACATGTTCTATCCAAACCAGACTTATATGGCAGAATGATGAAATGGGCTATTGAACTTGGGGGCTACGGTCTACAATTCGAGCCAAGAAATACAATAAAATCACAACTATTGGCCGACTTTATAGCAGATTATACCCCCGGGCTACAAGTTATGGCCGAAGTCGAACTCGGATCCAACTCGAACGTCTTAGAATTCTGGACCCTTGCTATAGATGGTTCCAGTAATTCTAGGGGGAGTGGAGCCGGGATATTACTCGTATCTCCCGAAAAATGGGTAATCGAAAGGGCAATACACTTTGAATTCCGAACAACAAACAACATAGCGGAATACGAGGTGTTGATTGTCGGGCTACATCTAGCATTGGAACTCAAAGTGCGGAAATTAAAAATAGAATCCGACTCACAACTCGTCGTCAATCAAGTACGAGGTGAATTCCAAACACGGGATGCTAGAATGTTAGCATATCATGAGCTAGCAAAAGAACTCGAATCCAAGTTCGAGGTGGTAGAAGTTTTACATATACCTCGGGAAGAGAATTCACACGCAGACACATTAGCAAACTTGGCCGCGGCTGCAAGCTCGTTCGGAACTCGAACTATACCAATGACAGTCGCACTTTGGCCGGCCAAAAGAGACCGCGAGCTCAAACCAATGGAAGTATGCCCAATGAACGAGGCTCAAGAATCTTGGATGTCTCCAATCATAAAATACATATCTGACGGAGTTCTTCCACAGTCAAAAATCAAAGCAGCTCGGCTAGTACGAAGAGCACCCCGGTTCTCCATCCTTGATGGCCAACTATATAAAAGATCTTTTCAAGGTCCTTTGCTAAAATGTGTATCCGAAGCAGATTGCATCTCGGTGCTATCTGAAATCCATTCGGGAAGTTGTGGAAATCACTCGGGTTCCAGAAGCCTAGCCCACAAAACAATAACGGCAAGATTCTATTGGCCGACACTAAAAAATGATGCTGAGGAAGTTGTTCGAAAATGCGACAATTGTCAGAGGTATGCGAATTTGACGCACTTACATGCCGAACCTCTCCATTCGAACACCCCAGCTTGGCCATTTTGCCGATGGGGAATCGACATCGTGGGAAAATTACCAAAGACAGCAGGTCAAAAAGAATACTTGGTCGTAGCCACCGACTTCTTCACAAGGTGGGTCGAGGCCGAACCTCTCTCCAGAGAACGAGACACTGAAATGATGAACTTTTTGTGGAAGAACATAATATGTCGATTCGGCCTACCTCGGGAAATCATTACCGATAATGGGCGTCAGTTCACGAGCAAAAAGTTTAAAAATTATTGCGAGACAATCGGAGCTCGACTTCTGTTTTCAACACCGAGGTACCCCGAAGTAAATGGTTTGGCCGAGTCATCCAACAAAACAATCATCAACATTCTAAAGAAAAAACTCTCGGCCAAAAAATCAACTTGGGTCGAAGAACTGCCAGCCGTACTATGGGCATACCGAACTACATACAAAACTGTCACTGGGGAGTCACCTTTCTCTCTTGCATTTGGGGTTGAGGTCGTATCCCCAATTGAAGCAATTCAAGGGAGCCTGAGAGTCGAGCTGTTTGATGAAGAACAGAACGTGGAGAAGCTCTTCGAGTCACTTGAGCTACTCGATGAAAAGAGGATGGAAGCCTCGGGACGGATGACCAAACTTCAAAGAAGTGTGGAGAAATTTTATAACAAGTCAGTTCGTCTAAGGTCATTCCAAGTCGGAGATTGGGTTCTTCGGCAGGTCTTCCAAAATACTCAAGAACTAAATGCCGGAAAACTAAGGCCGAGTTGGGAAGGTCCCTACATCGTCGATCTAGTGGTCGGAAAATGGGCTTATCAACTTCGGACTCCGGAAAGGAAACCTGTCCCGAATGCATGGAATATTAAATACTTGAAAAAGTATTATTTCTAGCTCGAACTCGTCGGTTCGACTTTGTAAAGTATAAGTCGGATCATCTTGTTAGAAATTTGTCAATCTGAGTTGTTTACATTTAAAATTTTGTAACCTCGGCTATCTGCCGTGTACGAATGCTTAAATAAATTTTGATAGTTCGTCTCAACTTTTTCTACTCAAAATTACTTGGATTTCAACAAGTTAGAAAATAAACGAGGTTGAGAGGATTGCAAAATGGGTAAAGACAAAGCATATAATCATCGGATCAACAAATGTCGCATAAAAATATCAAAACAGAAACTTGTTCGTAGCAAATTTACATACGGACATGCAAGTGAAAAAGTTGTTTATAACAAGTCTTAAAAACATTCAGAAGAAGTTCAAGGATAGGGATTCAGCTGTTCTTGGTTGGCCTGGTTCGGGTCAACCTACTCCTCCCAATTTAGCTCGTCTCTCTCCAAATCATCCTCCAGATGCTTCGAGAAGTTTTCATTTTCACGATTCTCTTCATCTTCAGAACCCTTGGAAGCATCTGGAGTCGAATAGAAAAATTCGAGATCGAGCTCGGGATACTTCTCCGCAACAGCCACCTTCACTTTCTTGCGTATCATCTCCTACATCATGTTGAAGGTGGACTCGCCGGAAGGAGTAGCCATAAGCTGAGCAAGGTTCAGACCTTCCCCGGTCGTACGAGCTGATTCCAAGGCATTCTTAGCTTCTTCGACCTCGGAACTTAGCTTCTGCTCGACCTTCGAGCGCCTCAGGATCTCAGCCTCCAAGTCCTGCCTGAGCTTGTCGGTGTGGTCCCTAGTTCGGGCCAACTCTTCGACAACCGACTGACGGTCCCTAGTCAATTGCTCGACTAAGTCCTGCGAAGCTTTAAGACTCGCAGTGGCAATCGACAGCTCAGAAACAATTTGATCACGCTCCTTTACGGTTAGGTCTCGATCCCTTTCGGCCTGAGCAAGGTCCTTGCGCTTGTCACGAAGACTTCGATAGCAGTGCTCATAGTCCTCAACCATCCCGCAGAATCCCTAAAAAGAAGTTCGTTAAGTCAATAAAAAGGAATATGAGGAATCAATGTAGATAAGGAGATTCGACTTACCAAGATGGAGTTGCGAGCGTTCTCGAGAAAAGACACACGAGCTGGGGCTCGGGTCGGCCAAGGTGGTCCCTCGAAAAGCATGTCGGCATATGAATGGAAAGTAGCAATAGATTTCTGTCTCTTCTGCCTTTCGGCCTCGATCTCCTCGGCACCTTCAGCTGATGCGTGGGTCTTTCCCGGATGTTGCTCTACATCTCGATCCGCCAGCTCGGATCCTGTCAGATCTAAAATCTCCCTGGTGTCTTCCCGAGCTCTCTTGCGCCTTTCGGAAGGCTGATCGTCAGCCTCCTCAGAATTTACCAGGGCAAGATCTGGTTTGTGTTTCTGGGTTGCGGGAGTGGCGGTCGAAGTACCAGTAGCTCGATCTCTCTTTTTGGAAGTCTCGGCATCCTTATTCTTCGGCCGAGCAGCATGCGGGCCCTTGTTCGTCTGGACGGTTTCCTTCTTCCTCGACCTCTTCTGTTGTTTTTCTTGCTCGAACCTCAACAGATCAGCGGGAGTCAATCTCTCCATCGTGTCGTCAATACCATGGATGCTGAGGGTACGAAGTCTGTGGAGCGATTCAAATCGCCGTGGCTTATGTTGGTATGCTCTTTGGATCCTTTCCGTCTCGGCATCGGAAAGAATTGGCCTTGGTTGCCCTGCATAAACATAATAATGTCAGTTCGGTCGAATGATGAGCAGAATAAAAAGAGAGAATAAAATGTACGGTCTGCAGTTCGGACAACTCCAGATAGACCGGGATATTCACTCGGAATTTGAACATAAAAAAAATTCCTGAATCCATTTTTTAGAATTCGATTTAGTACCGAGGACCATGGGGCTCGGATTTTTCAATCGTTTGGAAAAGAAATACTAATCTTCTCCACCGCCCATGGATATTAAGTTGTACAAGGCATTCCACTCTCGAAGGGTCGGCTCTTCGAGCCCGGCATCTCGGAATATCAGATAAGTCCCGAGCATATGGCACCAGGAGATTGGGGAAACCTGGATTGGGGCAATGTTATATTGTTCTATTGTTCTATCACTCTTACAAAAAATGGGTGAAGAGGAAGACGAATGCCGAATTGGAAAACCCGAGCTGAAAATGCCATAAAACCGTAGGGTGGACGGTAAGCTCGGTCATCTTCCCCGGGAGCAATGGCGTTCAACCGAACTGAAAGACCATATTGCTTGAACAAACCGTCCAGTTTCAGCTGATCCAGATCTGAAGGAATTTCTTTTAAGGATCCTCTAACTATTTGATCGTAAAGGGGTGGGAAGATACCAGGGGCTAATCCCGAGGAGATTTCTAAAGAGAATGAAGGATTTGAAGTTTCGGCTTCATCGTCCCTATTTCCTACCTCGAACTCGTGGTGTCCGGCCGACCCCAAAGATTAAGGATCTTCTCGGCTCAACTGACCACTACTAACTTCGGTACCCTCGCTAGAGACCGAGGCACTATTCCTACCGTTCGAACCACTACTACTAGAACTACTCATGATTTTAAGGAAAACAGTTCGAACAGGAAAAAACTAACCCTTGATCGGAAACTTGAGGAAGTTCGGTAGAGTGCTTGGTCCGAGGTTGATTGTAAAATAAAAAATTGGAAAATGAAATATTAAGGGTATTTGTAGACGAATATGCCTCGATTTTCGTGAAGATCTTTTGAGTTCGACCAATCAGGGAAAGACACGTGGCATTTTTAAAATTCAAAATTCAAATAATTCCCGCTCGGAGAAATCCAACCGTTTATTACCAATGAGCTCGAACTCGAACATGCAAGTTGTTCGGTCTTTGTATTAACTCGAACACGAAAGTTGTTCGGACAAAGCAAAAGCTTTTTTGAGGCAAAGTGAGCCCTTGGCTAGGGTCAGCCCATTTTATTCGAGGAACTTAGGACATCGAGGTCATAGATTCTTCTGTCCGCAAAGTTCCTCGAAGACTATGAAACCGGAACGATAGCCCAAGAAACAGCCAGGGTGTTTCGGCATAGTATTCCCAAGGGACCCGGGGTCGCTCCCCGTCTGATTTGTGAAATTAATTCACATTTCAGCTTTCAAAATCCTACGAAATATAGTTCGTAGACAGGTCGGGCCTAGCCAGCCGCGGACTTAGGGGTGATCGTAAAACGAAGTAATAACTTCGTAGAATACCCCGAAGTAAAAAGGCATCCCTAAAATTCATCGAGCTATATCGCACGATATGGGAGCGACCTTTCTCCTGAACATCTCCGAACTACGGTGCGGAGTAGGGAAACCTTGTTTCTTCTTTGATTTATTGCAGGGTAATCTCATAAAAAAGTCGAAGAATCAATTATTTCGGCTTCGCCGAGCTCTGAAGTAGTTCGGACGAAAGCCGAGGGGCTATTGTTATGACCCGAAAATGAATAAGTCCATTTGTCAAGTCCATCAAAGAAGAAAAACCCAAAAGAAAGTATATTGGAGCTCGAGCTACGAATCTCGAGCTCGGAGAGCACAGCTCGAACTCGAACAAAATATTATGAAGTTCGAGATGTATTTAAACGAGTGAAATCAGCTCATTATGAAGGGGCGCATCGGTTCGAAGAGCTAATTCGGACGAAGCAGTGCAACTCTTCATTTAGAGTCACTTCCTTGTATTTATTTTCTATAAATAGGGTTGTAATTATGATACAAAGACACATTGAATTCAAGCAATAAATACAACAATAAAAGCAATACTTTGAGCTCTACTTACGATCAAGCATTTATATCTACTTTCAATTATTCTTCCATTCCAATTTACTCCCTCCGTCCCAAGTAAATTGTCCACATTTTCTTTTTCGTCTGTCCCACAATATTAGTCCACTTTCCTAAAATAGCAAATTTTCTACACTCATCAATAAAATATTCATCCCACTAACTCCCACTATCACTCACAAGCATTGGTTATCGTGCCCGGTCAAATGTGGACAATTTGACCGGGACGGAGGGAGTATTAAGTACTCTTATTCAATTTTAGCCTCTGCAAAAATCCACCATTAACAGTAAAAATTAATTAATTATTTTAATCCAAAATCAATCACTATAAAATGGAATGCGAAAATTAACCGATTATCTCATAAAATAAAATGGGTGGGGTGGTCGAATTTATATAATGAAGGAAAGAGAAAGCTATGCTCAATGAATCTGAAGCCAAATCCGGACCCAAGCCATTGACCCGATTTGCACCCACCAAGAAGATAGAAAAATTCGTTGCGTTTCAAACTTTCAATGCACCAGGAAGTAGGAACAGTTGAAACAGAGATCTACCGATGAGTGTGAACAATGGTTAATCACAGAGGGCATCACCTTTCGTCATCAAGAAGCAGAAAGTCTTCCTACTTGTCAATTACTTTGTACGTCATCCTCATTTTCGCCCTCTCAATCTTCACTTTCATGCTGTATAGCAAAGATGTGCTGGATGACGAATATAAGATGCCGCTTCTCAGAGTTGAGAAGACCCAATCGAAGCAGGTGTGCATTTGCGTTTCGACGTTATTGTTTTTAATTGGGCTTTGCTTATGGTATGAATTGGAAGAAACCCCGTTTCACCCGATCTTCTTTCTTAGCGATTGTGACTATGCGGAGTTAGGAAATGATTTTTTTTTTTTTAAATGTTGTGTTCATTGTGCTGATTATTGTTTCTCTAGGTCTATGGGTTTTAGTTAAGGAATGATTTTGTTGGACTTTTCTTGAAATAAATTTGATATTGTTGTTCCTTGATAATTGTTTGAACTATTATACAAACTGATCTGCCTCAAAAGATCCTATTGAGTTGATTTATGTGTGTGTGAGAAAGGGGTCGGATGTGTAATTTATGTATATAATTTGTTTGTGTAATTGAACCGAAATAAACCAGTTATACTTATTGCCTTAATGATGATATTATAAAGCTGGAGACGTTCTTGAAATCGAATAGTGTCATTCAGCTTCCTGATAGTTGGGAACAGTTATCTGGTCCCCCACATGATGTCTCAAATGAGAGTTTGAACCTACCCTCCTTTAGTGGATTTAGCTTCTTGCTGAGTAACTCAAACCATTGCTTCTGTTAGTGGTAATGTCTTCCCCTACACCACCCATATCAGCTTTTCAGCATTTCAGGGCCCTTGAAGTTTCAAGATGCAATTTTGCACTTGGGTGTGATAGTAGCCATGTCTAATAGTTTTTCTATTTATTCATTCAATTAGGCATACACATATATAATGGAATATATGTAAAGCAAATGTTTATTGCCCTTAAGATGACCGAAAATTTAGGTTTATCTTTTTGAAGGATGAAGGGTTCAAAAGGGCTACTGGTGAGAGTTTATGTACCTCTCATTATCTACTAGAAGTTTTGGTGATGTGAAAAACACTTGTTACGAAAGTAACAATACTTGTTATAATAGCAATTGATCTATTTAAATTGCAAGTATATTTCTTGCTATAGAAATTAAGAATATAAATTAGTGGTTCAGTGAAAAAAGTATCCTTGATTGCTACATAATATGTAGATTAGGTTAGGTATCTATAGAGGAATGCATCAAAATTGACATGTTTTTTATATGGACAATCATCTGTTTGATGCTAGTTGAATTGGCTAGGATATAACAATGTGCAGAAGTGATGTGTTTGAAGTTGCTAGTGCTTCAAGTTCACGGACAATTTTATTCCTAATGACAATGGGTTGGTAAAATTGTATTGAGTAAGTGAACAAAAATACAGTGCTATTGTGCTTCTTCTTGGATCTTATTGAATGAGAGAGTAAACCCTGAGCTTATAGTTTTGTTCTTTTTTTATAAAAGAGGGATTTTAGCATCATGTATAAATCCAATTCAGAAATAGTTTGCTGATGAACTTTATTTTGCCTACACTTTAGATTTTTTGGCATACGTGCTTAAAAAAAAACTTCTTATAGGTACCAATTTAGTCCAATGAATTTTAAATATATAGATTATTCTTTTAGTAGAAATATTAAATATGCATTATTTGAAGTTCCTAATTTGTTTAATATCAGGGTAGTCCTCCTTATTTGAGTTCTAGTAGTTTCAAATTTATTCCTTTATCTTGATTGCCGAATCATGGTCTCATCTCTGCTGCTTCTTTGTTTTTGTGTTAGAAATCTCAACAGACCCAAGCTTCATATATCAGTAGGTCCAGTTTGACTTTTTCTTTTCTTGGCCCAGCATTTGTGGTTTTACTTTTTTTATGTTACTACTAGATGTGTTTTAAACAGGTAACAGTCATTTAAGAATTAATTATCCGTGGGTACAAGGAACTAAAGTTAATTAGTCAATTGTCTGTTCAGCTATATGCTTTCTGATTATTTCAAGATTATATTCATTTTCATGCAATTTGTCATCCCTTTTAATACCTAACTCATTGAATTAAAAAAATGTTTATTTATTATCGAAAAAACTAAAAATAAAATTGTTTGGATGCTCTACGTTAACCTCCTGTAAAGCTAATGCAATCTGATATTGTAAAAACATGAAATAAGTAAGCCTGTTACTGAAATTACAGATAAAATATTGATGAGTTGAGGTGATACTATAGTGCATTAATAGTTCAGATACGTCATGCT
Source organism: Plectranthus barbatus (assembly GCA_026898455.1). NCBI lineage: Eukaryota > Viridiplantae > Streptophyta > Magnoliopsida > Lamiales > Lamiaceae > Plectranthus > Plectranthus barbatus. The sequence continues at coordinate 79,502 of JAPKLW010002364.1, read as the reverse complement.
TCAGCCTACATGATGAGGGTAATTGGTCATATTTTGCAGTTATTAGATGATCAACTTTGGGAAGCTCCTTCTAATCATGGTTTACGGCAATGCACCAACCGAACGACTAAATATATAGGTAATTTTCTCTTTTCTGACTGGCTTGTAGTAGCATTTTGCACTTTAATGTTTTTTTAAAGAGCGGGAATCATTGTTTTGCTTGTTCTATACGAAAACCTTATTATCTTCTGTACTTGCTGTTTCCTGTGGCCTGCTTGGTTTGATAAACATTATTCAAATTTATTGCTTTTACTGTGACATAAGTTTGCTGCTGTCCTCTCTCATCTATATTCCTCACTCTTGTTTGTTTGTTCCTTTTTGATTTTTTTTTCTCGTTACTTACAAAAATTTTACTGTGTTTTGCATGTTCAGCTACTCCAGTCTGGGATCACTACATGACTGTAAAAAGTAATGGAGGACTAAATCAAATGCGCACTGGGGTAAGGGTTTTGTTTATTCTCTTTTTTGTTTGGTCGGCATACTTGTCTTTTACAGGAAGCCCAGATCTCTAATAATTCTTGCTGTAGCTTCACTCATGGCCTTATTTAGTTATTAATAAGTTTTTAGCTGTTGGCATATGATGCTCTGATAGAAGCAGAACCCTAATCACGTACGAGACGTGCCCTAGCGAATTAACGCTCCCCAAATAATAATTTTATTGCTTAATGAAAATAATAAAAACTTAAACTTAAATAGACCTAAAACCAAATCTAAATCAAATCTAATTTAAATCTAAACTAATCCAATTATAATTAGGATATAAATCCAATTATAATTTGGATAACTTCAAATCTAAACTAAATAATCTAGAAAATCTAAATCTAAAACTCAAATAAATAAACTAGGAAATAAATACTTAAATTCAAACATAATTAAAATTAAATCGACGCCACAGCCCACGAACAGTAGGCTCACGCCTGTTCCCGTCCCTTCTCCGAGTTAATCTCACGATTCTACTTCATATCAATTCCATCCTCCTTCAAAACAATCTTGTCCTCAAGGTTGAACAAACCATGAAACTCCTCCCACGGTACGAAAGGTTTTCCTGCTCGTAGCCAAATGAACTGCGAAACTCCTCGTTCGGTATGACTGGTTTCCTTGCTCGTAGCCATGTGACCCAGTACAATGCAGCCTAGCCATGTCATCCAATACAACATAGCCCCCTCCATTGCCACCCCTGCAGCTGCCACTTTCCATGGTGGAATAGCGTGCAATTCCAATTCCTCCTCCCTGCTGAACACGACAGGGACATTACCCACCGGTTCTGGCCTCCCATCACACACTCTCCATCCAGGTGCCCCTTCGCTCCACCTGTGCCCTTCAGCCCAATCTCATCCACCCCGACCAGTCGCGTGTTCATTCCCCCAGCATCCCACATTGCGCTTATTGCGCAGCTTGCACCCTTCTTCTTTGTTGTGCCCTGCTTATGAATTTCTGAATGGCATTGTGGCACAATATTCCTCCCTGTGTTCCTCAGCCCCGTCGCGCCTTCAGCACCCAACGCTTGACCGCCACCGTCCAACGACTCACCCCCAGCCGCGCCCAGATGTTGCGACTCCTGCTGAGACATTTGTGTTCTCTCAGATCCATGCCGCCTGTGCCCATATTTGTGTGACCCACGCCCCCACTGCCAGCATTCTCCGGTGCTGCGCCACTTGCACCACCCATGCGCCCGCCACTGCTCGTGCACAGTGCGCCTTCCGCCCGCGTGCAGTCTCCGGCATTGGGCGCTCCGTTTCCTGCGCACGCACCCTTTGCTGCTGCGCCACTCGAGCCCAGATTCGTGTTGCTTGTGCCCAAACCTTCGCGACCCACGCCGCCAGCACCTGTCATTGCTGCGCCGCCCGTACCCACAGCACCCGTCGCTGCCGCGCCGCTTGCAGCGCCCCCGCGCCAGTCGTCGCTCGCGCCACCCGGACACAGGATGCCCTTTATGCGTGTGCAGTTTCTCGCGCCCCATGTGCGACCGTCGCTGTTGTTTCCTCGGCGGCCTAAATTCCTGTCGCGGCTCTTGCACTTGCAGTGACGACTGTTGCGCCGCCGCCTCCTCCCAACCATGCCCAGGCTGTTGTTTATGCACGGCAGACAGCCTGCGTTCCTGTCGCAGCTCCTGCACCTGCGACGGCGACTGCTGCGCCGTCGTCTCCTCCTTACCCGCGCCCAGCCCCTCAGCGCCTTTCGCGCTTCCAGCCTTCGCAGCGCCTCCTGCGCCCAACGTGCTGCTCATAACTGATGCACCGTGCGCCTGTGCTGCACCTCCAGCACGTGCACCCTCCTCTGTGGACTTCCCGGCAGCCACCGCGCCTCCAGTCGCGGAACCCCGATCTCGCGATCCAAGGATCGCCTCAGATAGAGCGGCAATTCTTGCCGTAATATCTGCCAATTGCGCACCCTGCGCTTTCAATTTCTCCATTGTCATCGCATGGGCTGATTTCCGCCTATCCTGTTGATCGCTCGTAGAGCTTGTCATTCCGGCGAGAACGGGATCCGGCAGGTCGGACCAATTGATAGAAGCAGAACCCTAATCACGTACGAGACGTGCCCTAGCGAATTAACGCTCCCAAAATAATAATTTTATTGCTTAATAAAATAATAAAAACTTAAACTTAAATAGACCTAAAACCAAATCTAAATCAAATCTAATTTAAATCTAAACTAATCCAATTATAATTAGGATATAAATCCAATTATAATTTGGATAACTTCAAATCTAAACTAAATAATCTAGAAAATCTAAATCTAAAACTCAAATAAATAAACTAGGAAATAAATACTTAAACTCAAACATAATTAAAATTAAATCGACGCCACAGCCCACGAACAGCAGGCTCACGCCCGTTCCCGTCCCTTCTCCGAGTTAATCTCACGATTCTACTTCATATCATGCTCTGGTTCCTAATGATAGGAGTTCAAGTCTGTAATTATGAACAAATTAATTGAACAATAAACTTAACAATCAGATCATTGACGACAGTGGTACTTATTGCCATTTTAAGTTGACCCTTTCTATCCGAAGAATACAATTTACGTAGAAATGTAAAATTTACACTGTACCGTGACACATGTTCGGTCTCCTCCCTCCCACATGCAGCCAAAAATACCAATAGAATTTCAGCTATATTCTTATTATGCTAACTTTTTCTATATTGGATTTTTGCTAGTATTAGGATAGAGAAATTGATGAGACGACTAACCATAACAAGTTTATTTGTTATATCTTATGTTAGCGCACCAAACTATTGTAGGGGAAATAAATCAAAAGCAATAGAAAAGAGAAAATGAATGAATGACACATAAAAAGATACAACCTCCGTCCCAAAACAATTGTCCTGTTTCTAAATAACACAGATACCAATGTGAGTAGAGATAGAGGAAATTAATATTTTATTAGTGAGTGTGTATTAAGTTTCCATTTTAGGAAAGAGGACAATTGTTTGGGACAAACGAAAAAGGAAAACAAGACAATTGTTTCGGGACGGAGGGAGTATTAAAATTGGAATAATAAAATAAAATACATCCATAGAGATTCCTCACACTGTGCCCTGATTAGGAGACAGTGGTGTAAGCGCCTTGCCTATTTAGTGTTGCTATTATGTAAAAACTAACTTTCAAGAGTTTTGTTTGTCGGTAATGTCTTCCTTTCAGATAGCAGATATGGTGGCTGTGGCACGCATAATGAATGCTACGTTAGTGATTCCTCAACTTGATAAGAGTTCATTCTGGCAGGATAGCAGGTAAATTAATTCGCAACATCCTCCCCACCTTTTTGAATTAATGTTATCTGTTAGCATATATGCTAGTTGTATCACTTGATGTGTATCGAACTTATCTTTTTTAAATTACATATTATCTTTTAAAATTTAAATGGTCATTTCACATTTGTATTAAAACTTCCTTAACACTTCACAACTTTTATCCATATGTCCCAAACATAGAGAGAGTGTATGGTTGTCTTTTTGGGATATTTTAGGAAGTTCTAAAAATATTGAAATACTATGAGAATTATAATTTGGATTTTTCTTATGTTGATGACCCGCTAGAATGTATAAAATATAGTAGTGATTATTTAGTCATTAATTAGTTGATACAAATATGTGGTTTAAGTTGATGACTAAAACAAACAGATTTCCCCACCTACATTCCTTCATGATATAAGGGCTAGGAGCTAGGTTATGAATTCTGATACTAGGGTTTTAGAGAATCAAGGTTTCAAATTTTGGGGTTTTAGAATTAAAAAAGAAAAAGGACATTGATGCCCATTTCTTTTTTGTGCATCTCCAACTGATAGGATCCGATCATCCTTACAAAACCAGGAGAGGGATACCTCACCAATATGAGGTGGTCCATGCCATTTTCTTCATTTAATGTGGGATAATTTAATACATTCCTTGCATGCTCAGCGTGCAACTATTTATATCTCAAATTACTTGACTACCGCATTATCGGGGGCTCTCATCATCGTAAATGTGCTGACTCTGATGCCATGTTAACATCCACTCATCCTTACAAAATCGGCTTGTGAGGAGAGAGATACCTCACCTTTATGAGGTGATCCATGCCATTATTTCCAATCAACGTGGGACAATTTTATACTGACCAACACCGGTCGCCCACGATCACCACCTTTGCAAGTGGCGCTTGAAGTCTAGTCATCTCTGCTAGAACTGCACACGTGGTGCGCGAATAAGTGGCCAATCCCACTCCAACAACCTGTGTTGCACTTGCCTTCCCATATTTATTCACGTGTACTGTTTAGATCAACATTTGATAGATGTTGAGCCTTTTTGGTATGTGCCATCAGCCATGTACCATTTGAATCAACATTTAATTGATGTTGGATTTCCTTTTGGCACAGGTGTTCACCCATGTACTGTTTAGATCAACATTGAATCGATGATGGATTTTGTTTTGGTATATATTGGACTTAATGTTTGTAGTTTGATTCGGTTTGGTTTTGTGTCAAGCATGAAGGTTGTGTCATTGCATATTACCTGCTGTTCCTAACGGCATTAAGACAAATAGCGGATTATCTTTGAAACATGTTGGGTGTTTTTGAAATTTTTGTTTCATCTTGAAAGGGATGTTTGAATATATAATTATATATGTGACATACGTTATATCAAATAGAGTAGTTATTATACTAAATTAAGTAGTAATTATATGGTCTTTAATTAGTAGATTTACTGCCTAGCTAGAATAAATATGTGGTTTTAGTTTATGGATAAAATACAGAGATTGCCTCCTACATTGTTATAATATGTTTCGATAACATATTAACATTGCTTTTTACAGAGAAAGAATACGTTTTTTAAATTCGCTAAAATTTAAACCAACATAGTCACAGTACACGCTACAGTTATGTTCATTGGCATTATCCTACCTTTTCCTTAATTTTCATGTTCTTTATGTACAGTACATTCTCCAATATCTTTGATGAACCCCATTTCATCAAATCCTTGCAAGAAGATGTGAGAATTGTGAAAGAGATTCCTAAAGAATTAGAATCTCTGCCTCGAGCTAGGAAACACTTTACCTCATGGGCTAGTATGAGCTACTATGAGGAAATGGCAGGATTATGGAAGGAATATCAGGCAAGCTACTTACATTTATTTTTCATTCATGTCGTGGGGGTGTCCATACTTAAAATCTATATCCTTTTCGACTTAAGTACTGAACTGATAGAAATCATCTAGAGTAACCTTCATAATTGAGCCATCAATAGAGAGCTGATACATTGATGTGCTTTCCTAACAGGAATCCTCCCTTGGGTACAAGATACAAATAAAGTCCTTATTCTTTAATAAGTAAAAATAATATTCTTATGTATTCTGAGGTGGAAAAATAGGGAAGGCCATTAAAAAATCTGAAGTATAAAGTAAAGAAGCCAAAATGTCAGATATATTGTGTCATTTTCTTTAGATGATGTAGGGGGTGCTGCAACTTTAGTTGCTATGCTAAGCTAGAACCAGAACATGGATTAACTTATTGTTTCTTTCTTACAGGTAATTCATGTCGCAAAATCAGATTCTAGACTTGCGAACAATGATCTGCCTCTTGACATTCAGAGATTGAGATGCCGTGCTCTGTATCATGCTCTTCGCTTTTCTCCATCTATAGAGAGTATGGGAAAGGTAAAAACCATAATTTTGGCTTTCATACAGACCTATGTATGCACATTGAGTTTACAATAATAAGTATGAGGTTATTCGTATTTCTAGATAAAAAAATGATCAACTTTCTTTCACTGTAATGATTATCATATGTGGACTGTTAAAAGTTCATTGTTGCCCTGCGATAGAATGAAATATATGTGTTTGTCATTCTTTAGATTTGTTTTGCTGATGCATTTAAGAGGTCTTGTATGGGTATTCACTTTATATTAGGGTCTGAGCATAAATGACGGTGACACCACAGAAGCTAGTGGAGCGGCTGCGATCACGTGCTGACAGATATATCGCCCTTCATCTGAGATATGAGAAAGATATGCTGTCTTTTACTGGATGTACTTATGGTCTTACTGTTGCCGAATCAGAGGAGCTAAGGATTATGAGGTGAAAACCTTCTGGATTCATTGTATATATGTTGGCACACTAGTTAACATTATTTTATAGATGTAAATAGGGTTACATGAATTCTAGAAGTGACACGTTTTGGACCAGTAGCGCTCTAAGTATTCTACATGGCTATGTGGAGAGGTTTAACACTATTTTATATGTATAGATTGGTCCTATCACTTCATCCATCAGTTGATACATTTAATGTGCAAAGAGATTAGACCCAAAAAATTCTAATAGCAGATTTTGTTTATGGACAAAAAGTAACAATTATCATATTTTGTCCTATTTCTCCTAATTCCTAATGTACCCAGTATATTTTTTAAAAGAAATAGTTCCCACTTAATTTTATAATTAAATAAAGTTGATCATGATATCCTCTTAAGTTGATTTTACAACTAACAGGCATCTTAGTTCGTTTGTTTGAGCTCTCTGTCTGACTGTCAGAGTTTTGACCAAACATATGGTCTTAACACTGAGTCGATTCCCTTTCAGAACTTGGAATATTAAACATAGGATAATATGCGTTCTGTTTGTACGACTGATTAATGCATTTAAGCTGAATCTGGTGATTCTGCTGTCTTTCATAAATTATGAATCTCAGTAACTTATCTTACTTTTTTCTTATTGTACATTTATGTTAAAATTGCCATAACAATCGCCAGGGCTAGAAGCAGGTGTATTCTCGTGAATGTTGTGTGCATATTTAAGCAACTGGCTAGATCTTTTCCAGCAGTCTTTCTTAAAAATTGATGTGGCCAGGTCCCAGATAGTTTACTTAGCATTTTAGTGGAATGATCCATTTAAATATATATTCACCTGCAAGTCTTCTTTTCACTTATGTGTGGTTTTCTTTTGTTAATTTGCTTTCATTAGAGAGAAAACTAGTCACTGGAAAGTCAAGAGTATTGACTCCATAGAACAGAGAGATGCTGGTCTCTGCCCTTTAACTCCCAAGGAGGTCGGAATATTTCTTAAAGCACTTGGTTATCCACCATCTACGTTAATATATATTGCTGCTGGGGAAATTTATGGTGGTGACACTCACCTTTCGGAGCTCACATCTCGATTTCCGAACATAGTTTTCAAAGTTAGTTGAGTTGGTATTTTGTATTGATTAGTCACTCAAAACTTTAAAGAATAATACAAAAATTAAGGTATTTCAGGTAGCGTGGCTAAGCTTTTCATTTGTGCAGGAAATGCTTGCAACTGCTGAGGAACTGAAGGATTTCTCCAATCATGCATCACAAACTGCAGCCCTAGATTACATAGTATCTATAGAAAGCGACATTTTCATTCCATCCCATTCAGGTAACATGGCAAGAGCTGTTGAAGGTCATCGGCGATTCTTAGGGCACCGAAAAACTATCACACCTGACAGGTACTTAGGCCACATATTCTCAATATTTTTTATTGCTTGATGGTATTAGCAAATGTCTTACATGTGGATAATATCATGCTCTAGCAACTAGGACATGTTTGTTGTTATTTGAATCTTATAGTCATTCAGTAGATTAATATGCTAATTAGGTATTAATTTTGAGACTTCAGCAGTCCCTTTCATCCATCCCTCGTTTTTCCCCTTTCTTTTCATTCCCTATTTGGACATCCAGGGAAGTTGATTTCTGATAGATTCTGTAAAGAAAACAATAATGAAATAAAATTGTGATGCCACCTAATTCTTATTATAAAATATAGCTTTATTGCAACGGAAGTAAATATTAAATGCTTAAAATGGACCATCATCACTATCATCCCTCCAGCACATCACCCAATATAAGTTCAGGGTAAGTGTTATTGATTTAGTGGGATCATATTTATCCAATATATACAATTATACAAATATAATATGTAGCCTGCGGCTAAATGAAGACATACGTAGCCCATCGTATAAATCATAAAATGTATAGCCTGTCAACTAATTATAGGTGTACCTACATAAACGCATAACAAGGATAAAAATATTTGTGTCACATAGATCCCCCACCTTTAAACTCAAACTTGACTTGAAAGACCATTTTTTAAAATAGACAAAAAAAAAAAGGATAAAAGAATAGTTTGTGTTGTGCATTTGAAAAAAAAGGGAATTATAGACATATTTATAGTTGATCTTTACGAAATGAAAGGTCTCAAATTAATTATCTAAAATTAAATAATAATTTGTAGGGTGAAGTGAATGGTTTGTAAATAAATAATGAGATTTATAATAATAATAATATAAGCATCATTTATTGGATTGTAACAATTAAAATAATAATTTATATTATAAAAGGAGTTACAAATAGTTAAAAAGTTTTTAGGGTGTTACAGCAGTACTGTCAGTTAATATGGGCAATGATCTGCTCTCCTTAATGATAGAAAGTAAGGTTTTTCAAGTGAGGTTTTTGCTGGTTACAGTGTAACAAGTGACCTTTGGACTTTTACCATGGTCTTTATGCCGTTGATTGTTGAAATTTATGCATTCAAACATATGAAATGTACTTAAAAACGTACCTGTGCAGTTGGGTGTTTATGCTAATCTCATAAATATTTAGAAACATAGAATGCAGTAAGTAATTCCATGGTACCCATCACTTATCAAAATCAAAAGTTGCATCTATTTTGGGTTCAAACAAAGGATTCGCCTGTGTATGTGAAGCCTGTTCAAGAGTCCTAGGTTATTTAGCTTTGCTCTTTCTGAGAGAATCAACAGTCATTCTAAGGTGTGAAGTTTTTTTTTAATTATTTTTTTATTTTTTTTATAGCTTGGGTGAGTTGTCGGCCTGTGGAGTCATTTTTGTTTACTTTTCTACTTGGGTTAGGATAAATTTGGTTTGTTGGTTTGACGCCTTGCCTCTATTGATATCACCTTCATTTAACAATAGTAATGTGCAGGAAAGGACTTGTTCAATTGTTTAATAAAATGGAGGCTGGACTGCTTGAAGAGTCTTCTTTATCCCGTCTTGTGATGCAATTGCACAGAAACAGGTATGTCAGTTTCCTTAGTTTCCTTGAACACGATATACATCTCTATTGGCAATTTGGCATGTATCCACACACCCAATTATAATTTCTTTTACCTATTCCTTTCGGTAATTTATTATTAACAACTTCATTCCAACTTCTTTCATTGTACGGGAATATAATATTCTGTTCATCAGAACTTGCTCAAATTTGAAAGAAACCAACAAACTTATTTATAGATATCGAGATTTTTTCTGTATGTATGCATACAAATATATAGGGAGTGGTTATGGTCTTACTCTTAACTAATCTCGGGTGTTAAGCTACTTGCTAACTAGTACAATAATCCGCTCCTTTTGTTTTATATGCTATGTTGATGTGGCATTAACAAAAGTATGCTTAAGACCTCCACTGTTCGCTAAAAATGCTAAATGTTTTTAACTCTCCCCATTAAAATAGGAAGTTATTAAAGTTGATGTAGATTTTTGGTAACATATTTTGATTTGATGATTTATTGTATACACATCATAGCATGATATAATTATTTTTTATTTTTAAATCTAACTATATGATGTGTTGAAATAGAAAAGATTCGGTTCAGATACAATACGACATACAAATAAATCGAATTCGATGTTTTGCAAGATTATGATAAAATGGTTTTTTCTCCAGTTGGGATTTTTTTGGCATTTTCCCCAAATTTTTAAATCTATCGTATGACCTATCTATCATCAAAAGTTGTATGTATGGCTGTGTATGATATGCATTTGAGATTGAAATGTGAGTTTTAACTTGTGCTTATTTACAGGTTTGGTGGACCTCGGAGGAGAGGAGCTGCCCCTACCGGAATCAAGGGCAGGGCGAGATTGCGGCTGGAGGAATCCTTCTACCAGAATCCATATCCAGAATGTATATGTAAATCACAAGCTACTGGTACAGTGAGGTGAAAAACTGAGCTACTTTCTGGAGTTTTTCTTTAATTAGTTGAATTTGCCTTGGATCCAATTTCTTTTACCTTTGGTTGGTGAATTTTGCAACCACCCTTGAGGTTGGACAGCTTCGTGTTTCATCATTATTTTTATTAGTTTATTTCTTTTAAATTTCAAGTTTTCGTTCATGCGTTTTAACTCTTGGAGACTTCGACGCATAAAATATGTGAATTGACTAGGGTTGGGAATATGCTATTTAATTAAATTTGGCATTTGTTCATTTTACTTGGGGGCTGACAATTTGTGCATGTTTGTTCGTTATTGTATCCATACGATCCATTATTGCCCGATACGAACATTACTTGTTAAGGATATATTCGACGTAAAAATGATATGAACCTATTAAGAATGCAAATCGATATCACGATATTGATACGAACACAATATTGACAGTGTCAAAAGCATTATATTAGGTTAATAAATAATAGAGTAGTAATAATAATAAAATAAAAATAATACTGATTAATTTTTTAGTGGGTAGTTTTTAACATGGCATTTTATCCGAGCCTAATATTAATTTATTATTATCATATAAATTTATGTCATGTTAAAAATCCCGGAACCTATTTTTACTAAATAATCCCTTCGTCTCGAGTAAATTTTTTATATTTTTATTTAGTTTGTCCTATAATATTAGTCTACTTTTTTAAAATAGTATTTTTTTCATACTCATCAATAAAATATTTATCATACTACCGCTCAATACCAATCACATACATTAATTATCGTGTCCAATCAAATATGGACAATTTGATCGGGATGGAAGGGTAGATCGGTCAGACTAGTTTAAAGCCCCTCCCAATATATACCTCCCCTAGAGAAGATAACTACTGACAAGGGCCATTTCACTTCATCCCTTGTCTTTTTTCTGACAATAAAGTTCTCATGCAAACAAAAAGAAACAGCAGCAAGAAATATGTGCCAGCTCATTATTAGTGTCTAATGATGCACACTCCATCGCCATCTTCCTCCGCTAATCATCGCTCAACACCTTCGTCCTTCATTCATCGGTTTTGTCATCACTTAAATTGGTGGGACGAATGAATGTCAATATGGTTTCTCTTTTCAAGTCTACCAAGCTTTCATTAACATAATATATATAATGCATTTGATTTAAGGGAATGTCTCCGGTTAAGTGCACCTAAACGGTTTAGGCGAGTTTTATCCATTAACCCAACCCAAACCCATTTAATATACCCAAATTGGAAATTAATAAGCTCTATTTGGGATGAATGAACTCATTTGGGTATGGTTAAAACCTGCATAAACCGTTTAGGCGTGCTTAACCCAAGTTTTTGCCTTGATTTAAAATTTATGCTATCCATATGTTTCTATTAAAACTTGAACCATAATCAATTGGATGCACACAAGATATTTTCACCACTTGTGCCCAGAGCTTGATATATACTCCCTCAGTCTCGCCATATAAGTCTTATTTGTTTTTTTGCATAATAATTAAGGATATATATATATATATATAGATAAGTAAAATTAATAATTTATTAGTGAGTATATATTAATTTCTCATTTAACAAATATGACTTGTATAACCAGATTATAAAAAAAGAAGAAGAAGAAAATTGAGACTATTATGGTGGGATAGAGAGTGTAAATAATGTAACATATTTTGTCATCTTGTAATGGTCCCATGGTTGGGTGAATCACTTCCACTCAAGCCACTACTTATTATGTAATAAAAAATCTTCACCCTCCTCCACAACTTGTTTGATGGGTCATTACATTTTATCATTGAGTTAATAAACTGAACTACAAACTTTGTTTCTCATTTGGAGATTATTACAAAAGGGTATCCCAATTCTATTTCTATACAAAGAAATATCTTGAAGCGTTTATGGAATTTAATTATGTGATTGTAAATGTCCCAAGCTGGGGGCCAAATAGCTCTTGGAGGCATTTATCACTTAATCTGACCCCTTAATCCTCTTGGGTCAGATTTAGAAATTAGAATGGATCTCTACTCCATCCACTTACTCAATTGTTTTTCCTCATCGATAAGGCTAACCATTAATTTTAGGGCAACATGCTCTTCCCAAAATAAAATAGAATTAAATAAATAACGTGTTTGTTAATACTTCCGTTGAATTGTTAATTAGTAATCTTTTGATTTCTTTTATGATTAGTATCACTTCAGTAAAAGACAATTTAATTGTTATTTTAAGATCCAAAAAATTAATTTTTAATTTAAGAGAATCTGCAAGATCCTGAGATTATTATTCAAGAATTTAATATTAAAATTATGAATTGAGAATTGTAATATACCAGGTTCTTAATTAATTTTAATTTTTTTTTAATTGAATTTTTTGTTTTTATGTTCGGAATTGATAATTAAATTATATTTGATAATTGTTGTGTATTTTATTATGTGTGGTGGATTATGACACATAAATGGAAATCTAAGTGGTTTGGTATTTGCAGGATTTTGGTGAAGTAATTTGCGGGACAAGTTTATCCAAATCTATACAAAGAAAATGAGGCACAGCTCAGCTGTTGGAAAAGTCTTAATTTATTGCACACTATTATTAGTAATATATTCGCCGTCTTTTTTCATTTATTTTCTTTCTAATAAAGTAAATATTAGAAATAAAATTTACTATTTATAAATCACAAAGGTTACAACATAGATTTTTTAATATTTAGAAAGTGTTTTTTTTATTTTATATAAAAAACAAATATATTACAAATCATTATAACGTCGAATTATTAATTTTGTTTCAAAATGTAAATGAATTAAAATCTAGCCACTGACATTTTGGTAAAAATATCAGACAAGTCAACAGCTATGTTTCGGGTATGAATTTAGCTTCAGCAACAGTTATTGAAAATTTTTCCATGAATTTAGAATTAAGGGTAGGATAGAACTAAAGAAACATATAAGTAATTTTTTTTTTTATACATAGAACTTGGTAAAATATATTTATATTGTAAAATAAATTGGGGATTATATTGTGTGTCAGTGTGTGGAGATATATATCTAATATAAAACAATTTAGAGGGTACGTACAATATGTAGCCCTAACATTATATATGGATAGGTCACTGCTTACATCATAAATCTAAAACAAAAGATATAAAATTAAGATTACATTTAAGAATAGGCAACATATTTACAGTTTAGTGGCATTAAAGGTAAAAGTTGGTTTGGAAATGGAAATGGAAAGCAAAAGGTAATTTGGAAGTATATGGGTAAGGTAAAAGGTAGGAATATGAATAGGAATAGGATGGTGATGCATGCATGTGATGTGAATTACTAATTGATTTCGGAGAAGTCGATGGTTAGACGTTTCCTAGGTACTTCATCCTCAACCAAACATTCATTAATTTATGAGTCCCCACCCCAGTGGCGTATGTAGGGGGTCTTTTGGTGTATCCAAAATGAATTTTTTACTTTATAAATTTATATATCTTTATTATTATTTATAATATTTTTACATAATATTTATATATATATTTTTATATAATATACCCCCAATTTAATATATTTATATATTGTACCCCCAATTTTATATTTCTGGATACGCCACCGCCCACCCCTTCTCTAAAGTCCTTAACTACCACTCACACACAAAAAAAAAATCGCCACGCCATCCTACACAGATACTCTCTCCACCAGATGCTTGCTCTACGCAAAATAACATCTCATATATATATTTATATATATATATATAGATAGATACATTATATGCTTACCTATCTCTTCTATGTTATATGAGGCCAAAATCCAGCCATTAGATTTAAATTTGGACGATCTTGATTTAATTTAAAAATAAAAAATTTCGGTGCATTATCTAATGAAGTATACTACATTATCTGGGTATAATAGTAATTTTTATATCAAGAGTTTTGTAATTAGCGTGAATCATGTAGCACATCCTCATTTTCTCTCTCCTCTAGAATTCTTATAAAACTTTAAATGATCATAACTCACTCAATTTAAATTATTTTTCACATATTATATATCAAATTAAAGATAATTTAATTATCTTTCAAACGCAATCCCTATTACAAATATTCCGAATAAGATAATCGCATTAAAACTAAATAATGTAACAACTAAAACTAAATGATGTACCATAATATAGAGAATAATGTAATGATATATTATATTTACCTTATTTCGATGTTTTTCGTATAAAAAATTGGGAATAATCTTGATTTCACTGTTGCGGTTGTATTTTATAGACAAAAAAGGTATTTAAGTGGTACATTATGTGTCGCTTGTGTATTATATTATTCATGTCTTTAAAAATAGTGCAAAAATAGGTAACAAAAATGGATCGCAATAAAAATATAACACAATGCATTATATAGATAAAATGGGGTCTTAATGGTACATTATGTGTCGCTTGAGTTGTACATTATGTGTCGCTTGTGTATTACATTATCAATGTATATTTCTCTGCAATTGCATGATAAAAAAATAGAACATAGTGCATTATATAGATAAATTGTTGTCAGAGTGGTACATTATGTGTCGCCTGAGTTATACATTATTTGTCGCATGTGTATTACATTATTAATGTCTGTAACAATAGTGCAAAAATAAAAATGGATCGCAACGAAAATAGAAAGAAGTGAAACGGGGCCTGAGTGATACATTATGTGATGCATGTGTATTACATTATTCATG
Source organism: Plectranthus barbatus (assembly GCA_026898455.1). Classification (NCBI taxonomy): domain Eukaryota; kingdom Viridiplantae; phylum Streptophyta; class Magnoliopsida; order Lamiales; family Lamiaceae; genus Plectranthus; species Plectranthus barbatus. The sequence continues at coordinate 64,329 of JAPKLW010002364.1, read as the reverse complement.
CCAGTAACAACAGTGCAAAAGTTGGCAATAAAAATGAATTGCAACAAAAAAAAGAATGCAATGCATTATATAGATAAAACATGGTCTAAGTGGTACATTATGTGTAGCATGTATATTACATTATCCATGTTTGTAACAACCGTGAAGATAAAAAAACTGCTCTAGAAATTTTAAAAAATTGCACACTGCTCTAGATAATTGATTCGACAAACTTGTAGTGAATGCTTTTATAAGTCCAACTCTTCTACCCTTAAAATCTGCTAAAACTTCTTCAATACTTTGAGACAGTTTGACTGAGGGCATCTATTTTCTTGAATTAATATTTAATATCACAGAAAAAGAAAAATGAAGAAGGAAGAATGCAGAAAGAAAATGTCTGTATATTCGTAAATAGGGGTGTAAATGAACCAAACCGTTCGTGAGCTACTCGAATCTCGACTCGATAAAAGCTCGTTCGAGTTCGTTTAATAAAGCTATTAAATGAACCAAACTTGAGCATCATAGTATTCGACTCGTGAGCTCGTGAGCAGGCTCGTTAGCTAAAATTAGTAAGAAAATATAAAATAATTACTTTTATAAAAATAATAATTTTATGATTTAAGAGTAACAATAATGATAAATCTATCTAATAATGAAAAAATTTAAAATTTGAGCATAAATATGATATTTTTTTGGAATAAATAACATTTTCTTTAAAATAATAATGAAAATCTTAAATATATTTTAACTTTAGAAAGTTCGTTTAGACTTGATAAAAGCTCGATAAAGTTCGTGAACATCAAAGTATTCGATAAAAAGCTCGACTCGAAACTAAACGAGTCAAACTTGAGCACGACACTACTCGACTCGACTCAGTTCGATTACACCCCTATTCGTAAGAGAGAGGGACGGAGAGAGAGAGAGAGATAGAAAAAAAGATGAAGTATATGCATATTCGTGAGAGGGAGGGTGTGGGAGAGGAGAGAGAGAAAAAAAAAAGATGGAGTCTACTGCATATTTATGAGAGAGAGAGTGGGAGAGGAGAGAGAAAAAAAGAAAATGAGTCTACTACATATTCATGAGAGAGAGGGAGCGGGAGATGAGAGAGAGAAAAAAGATAGAGTAAACGGATGAAATTTTAGGGTGGAATTGTCTGGATTATTAATTATATATTTACTATATAACCCTTAGTAACTGATTATTAAGGGAATATAAATTAAAAATTTATAATTTTCAATTTAATCTGGACCACATAATAAAAAAAAATTAAAAGATAAAATTTGGTCTCATATAACATTTGGGAAGTGGGTAACATATGATCACCACTCTATATATATATATATTTATTTATTTATTTACGCGAATAGATCAATTCTTGAGAAAGTTATCATTGTACTCTTAACGTATTGATAATTATAAAAAAATTCTAATATTTTTATGTCATTCATTTATATATTAATATTTAATTATGTTAATTACGTTATAAAAAAAATACTCCAATATTTATTTGTCACTCAATTATATCTAAAAATATTTTCTATTACTAACAGTGTTAAAATTTTAATTAGTCATTTGTTAAATCAAACATAGCAATTTTCTTTTTTTTTTTGGGTATATATATTACATGTATATTAAATTAGAATTAACGTATAATTCAACAAAATTTTAATACCGCCAGCGATTAAAGTATTTTTAATTATCAAAATATGACAGTGTATAACTAATTGACTTGAGAAACATTGAAATATTTTTCATTACAGAAGATATTTTTAATTGACTGTATCAAATATTAGTATATAATTTAATGATAAATAAAGATTAGGATATTTTTTCCAATTACCGATAAAATATGATATAATTAAATATTTTCCTGTAAAAACAATTAATTTGTATCCAAGTAGTTATCAATAAATTACTTCATCCGTCCCACTTCAATTGTCCCTCTTTCCTTTTTCATTCATTTTATTTAATTATTTCATTACTTAAAATGGAAAATTAATATCCACTCACCAATAAAATACTAATTTTCTTTTATCTCTACTCGCATTGATTATTGTGTTAAATTCCTATGAGACAAATAAGGAAGTATTATAATTTAGAAAAGAAAAATGACAGCTAGCGCCACGCCATTCCAGATTAAGAGATAGTTTCTCCATCAGATAGCCGTGTCATCACGCCTCTTCATCATTCACTAACAAAAACTCATTTGTTTTGATGAATTTTTAAATTTATTTAAATATGGTAATTTGGAGTTTTAACTTTAAGGGTGTTTGGGTTTACTGTCGGGAATCAATATGAGTATAAGTTTGATAGTAAAAAGAATGAGTATGAATATTTACTAATAATTAAAAGTTAAAAATGTCTTATTAACTTAAAAAGTTGAGATAGAGTCAAATATTTTATTTATAAAAAATATATAATACCTTTAACTAATTGCGTGAAAACATATTATTCAAATCCTAACTTTAAATAACGTCTACTAAGTCTTTTGTGAGAGAAACTAATGTGGCAGATAAACTTGAAATATGTGAGACAGAGATAAATGAATGGTGTATTTGAATTTTTCAAAATTTGGATATTGTAAATGACATGAATATTATGTGTGCATGTAGAATATTTGGTACATAAGTTTTGACCGATGTATTTAAACCAAAAAAAAGAAAGAAAGGAGAATTTTGACTGGTTATCAAATATTTAAAATTTCATTCTTAAATTTTTATATTAAAAGTTTGATAAAAGTCATTGGAAATTTGAGATAAGTTAAATATGTAGAGATTTAATCGTTGGTTTGAAATTCTATATCTTGAATTTTAAAACATCTTTCTAAAATAAAAAATCAACATCAATCTAATTTTTGCAGTTCGATTAGAGCCGTTTTTTGCAAAATTATAGGTTTATGTTTAGGTTTAGGTTTAGGTTTGATGCGTTACTTTTGAAGGTAAAGTATTCTTTAATACTAACTAAACTTATTTCCGTGAGTTGTACTGTAATAATTTTTATATTAAAACTTTAAATACAAGATAATATAATTATTTTTAAATTTATATTTTATCAAATAAATTTAACATTATATCACATGATTATCTGGAATATGGGATAGATGAATTGAAAATATGATTGTCCTTAATTAATAACTGCAAAAGATTTATTAAGTATTGCACACATTTTTCAAGAATTTGGATGAAATTTTTTTAGAATTCTTTTAATATATTATATAAATACAGAATCAGTTTTTTACTATGAGTTTTTAGTCCATGCAATACTCTAATCTCAAAATATTAATGGTACATATTAAAATTTGTTTATAAGTTATACTTTTTCACTATTTATATTATAATTAAAATATGTTAGTGATTAAATATTAAATTTGAGTTTCTTCCACATATGAATGAGTCTATATATTTTATCCAAATAATTTAATTATTTAGGTTATAACTCTTTTTTTACAAAAATCTTATAAAAAAAACATAACGAACAACGTAATTAAACATAACAAAAATTATATTTTATTTTTTAAAAATAAATATTTTTATCACAATCATTAAATAATAAAGATTAAAATTCATTCCTATTTAATATACTCGAAATTTTGGTGCAAGTACATCGCGTCTATGTGAATATATATATATATATACACACACAATAAACTTGAAGAAGAAAATATTCATTCATTTCTCATACTAGTAGAGGTGGCCATGGCAAAAGCTGGTGGTGTGGTGGGGTTTGTGGGGTTGGACGAGATTTCGTTGGAACTTGCAGCTTCTCTTTTGCGTTCTGGTTATTCTGTTCAGGCGTTTGAGGTTTTCCCCATTTCTCGATATCATATTCCTGTGCATTTCTTTTGGTTTGTAATGGTCAATTTGAATTTTGTTCGTCTGCTTTTTTTTTTTTTTTTGCTGTGGATTTGTCGAGAATTATTGACGTACGGACTGCTATCCGACAGTTTCTGCTATGATCATCAATACTCAGTAACACAACTGAACTCGAAAAGTTTAAATTTAATCTTAACTAGTTCGAACAACTTATTTGGCGGTACGTGCATGTTTAGAGTTGTTCGCCATGCTTGAACCAGTTTGGATGAATAAATTGTTCCGAGGATCAAGTAAAATTGTATTGTAGGTGACTAGTTGAGTTATCGTTGTTGTTGATGATTTACATCGATGAGATCATGAATTTGAGACTATGGAAATGAATTGTAGCTTAGAGAGTCACAATTTGGCTAATTCTACTGATGCTGTGAAAATCTAGCATTTTGCGGATGCTGTCTGATTAATTAATGGATGAACAAGGCTATACAGACAGACTCCGTGTAGTATCTCCATGTTTATTGTCACATTGGCTGAGAATGACTTATCTCTTCATCCTGTTTTCCTTTTATGAAGCCTTCTGTTGTTTGTTATCAAAAGAAGAATAGAAGAGAAATACTTAATTTTCTGTTAGATATCCCTAGATTGATGATTAGCTAAATTATAAAGAAGAAAATGGTCTCGATGTCACTCGTGCTTATTACCTCAACCTTGCAGACGTCCAGTCAGCTGATGGATGACTTCTCAAAACTAGGGGGTAGAATATGCGCGAATCTGACTGAGACAAAGCAAGGTATTTGACATATTTATGCCTTTTTGTAGGGTTCCTCTTTTCATTTTCCTTTTTCTTTTGGAACTAAGCTGAACTTTGAATAACTGGTTTTTTGGATATTCTTACTAATAGAAAGTACTAAACAACTATATTTTGTATAACAATTTCAGCAACCTATAAACTTGGCCATGTCTGTCAAAGATGATTGCTACAAAGTATGATGTTCAACTGTTTATTATCACTTGTCGAAACAAGCATTCTTGCATATTAGTTGGACTTTTGTAATTAGAGTCAGGGACTTAATTATATTGATGCTGGTTCTGGTAGTATCTTAAGGTTATTTCCTAGTTTGTAAGATTAGTATTCTTTTACCATGCCTGTATAGTTTCATCGAGAACAAACTACTGTGATTTACTGTAGTGTCATAGCCCTTCTCCAAAGGCCATGTGCTTTTGGGGCATTAGCACTTATCGTTTCATCTTCCTTAAAAAAATATTTATGCTTTTACGACTGCCTCGTGTGAAGCCTCAGCTAACTAGACAAAGTCATCTCTTGTCAAGTAGCTAGATGCAATTTCTACATTTCTCAACAAATTTTTTGATTCTGTTTATTTTTATTTACTGTTCATGTAGGTGTTAATACTTTGGTCACGCTGATATCGCATGTTGATCAAATAAATGATCTATTTTATGGAGACAAGGGTGTTCTAAAAGGTACTCTGAAACTTGTAAAAGAAATCCTTTACAGCTGTGGCTCCTTAATTTCTGAATGCACTAATGGGTTTTTTCTCCCCTAACAGGATTGCCAAAAGATGTAATCATCATTATCCATTCAACCATACTTCCTGCACATATCGAGAAATTGGAGAGATGTCTCACAGGCAAATTACATTTGATATGAATATTGAATGCTTTTGTTAACGAGGAGAACTCGTCCACCATACATACCATGGTTCATAATTGTTGAATGCCTCTTTTGTGTCTGTAGAACAATTGTATCTTTCTTGCACCTCCACTCCGTGAATCTTTAGGATTCCTTTTTTACTCACATTCATGAATCTTCTTAAAGCTTTAATTTTATATTTATTCATATGTCCATACAAGTAGATATACTGTGTTTGTTACTAAGATTTAGGGTCTTTTCATTTGTTTCTATCAATTTCTCTATACACCTCCTAGATCAGCAAAAGAGAAGTGTTCTACTTGAAGGTCACACTAGTATGAATGACAAGGCTTGAGTGGATAAAATCCTAAACTTTACATATGCTATGCTGGTTTGTTTCACTCTTTTTTGCCCCTATTGTTTACTTTTATCTTTGCCATTGCAGAGGATTATCAAATCAAAGTCATTGTTGATATGTATGCCTTGAAAGCAGTTTCCGAAGCCTCAAACGGAAAAGTCATGGTATAATATCGGGTTTATTGTATTTATGGTTATATTGGCATCCTCTCTCTTACATGATAAGATGTTCCTCCTCTTGGTTGATCATTTATCTTCAGATTATTTCTTCTGGACGATCGGAGTCAATCACCAGGGCAGAGCCCTTCCTCTCAGGTTCAGTTTTCCCTCTTCTCTTTTATGTTAGTGTTTAGCAGTTTCTGCCCAATATTATGTGAAAGTTATAATATTAAAAGTCCGATTGTTATAATATTCTTTTAGTGATTTGCAGTTTCTGTTCAAAGTCTGAGTCCAAATTTTATTCTTTGTGCAGCTATGGGCGAGAAACTCTTCTTATTTGAGGGTGGTATAGGTGCAGGCAGGTGTGCATTCTTCTGTGCCCTAACAATTCCTTAAATTATTAAAAAAAAAAAACAAGGATCTAATGTTTGACCATTCCTTGAAGCAAATGAAACCAAAATTCGATATTATAGAGTTATGCTCATGGTTTAATTAGATTCTTAGAATAATTGTTTCTTGTATTTACTTTCCCAATTTTTCTGGCAGCAAAAGTAAAATGATAATTGAGCTCCTTGAAGGAATTCACCTTGTGGCTTCTCTTGAAGCCATCTCTCTAGGTGCTCAAGCCGGGATTCATCCATGGATAATATATGATATAATCTCCAATGCCGCTGGAAACTCTTGGTCAGTAATTTATAACTGCTCTGTTGTTTCTTTTCGAAACCATATGAGAATATTGTTAATGAATGAGATATAAATCAGACTTAATCTGCCAATCTATAAGCTGCAAAACAATCCTTTCCAAAGTCTGTTCTTTGCAGAAAACAAGTATGTATACTTTTAAACTCCAAGAAGCAAATGGAAAAATCGATAGAAAGATAACAGGTCCTTATGCTCTAAAACATGAATTTTACAATCTTCTTCCCCATTAGTTTATTTACTGTCTTAGAATAGATGAGTCATCTCTAATTTATTGTTTAGAATAGATTAGTCATCTTTGTATAAATATGTGGTTTTAGTTGATGAACCATATAAGCAACACAATTCAAATATTTCTTCTAATAAATGTTCATTTAATATGGTTCGTTAACATGGTATCAGAGCACCCAATCCTAGGGTTGCACGACAATTGAGGGTTTAAGAGATTGTTCTTACATTAATGATTTCAATATTAGGGTTGATATTAGTGTTTTAACGGAAAAAAGTTGGCACCACTCATTGCTGCACCTGCTGCCCCTATTGGCTACCCGTTGCCTTTGTCCCTGCACATTCTCTGTGTCACCAGCCTATTTTGTTTCTCAAACTTAATGTCTTTTGTCCACACATGTAGTATTTAGATCAATATTGAGTTTTATTTTGGAACAGGTTGTTCACCCGTTTACTGTGTGAATCAACATCCAATTGACTGATGTTGGATATTGCTTTAGTATTAAAATGTTTATGGCATAGAATATATTAAATAGAGTAGTGATTGTATGGTGTTTAGTTAGTTTATTTACTGCCTAGAACATATGAATCATGTTTAATTTGCTGCATAGAATTGACCAGTCATCTTTGTATTAATATGTGGTTTTAGTTGGTGAACTTATAAAATACACAATAAGAGATTTTCTCTTCATATGTTTTATTTAATATATTCCGATAATAGTATAAGAATCAATTTAAAGGCCTAGCTCATGGGACTAATGATTTTGTATAACCAACTGGTATCTGAGTTGTATCTAAGTCTTAATATTAGATTGCAACAAATGTAAAAATAAACATGCTCCATTCAGATGTAATTGTTGTTTTTGTCTTGTGGGATTAGTCGTAGGTAGATTTCTAAGCAATGGCAGCCCATTTTTGTTCTGATTTTCTAAATCTGCATTCCCTCATCTTTATCACAAATGTCTTTCTTAAAATTATCATCTACTATCTGATTGTCTTGTATTTTACTTCTTCTAAATGTTTTACAGGGTTTTCAGAAATTTCATCCCCAATCTGTTGAGTAATTTGTGCACCTCTCATCTCTTCAGTGCCTTTAACAAAAACTTGGTAAGATTTGGTATTTTAAATGAAATGGTTAATAGCTGCAGAAAACGGTACTATTTAACAGGAACATCTAACAGGAATACTTTCCTTAACCAAGCTTCGGATTAATATGTTTCACTTTGGTAAACACATTTATATATAAAATTTATCGTGCCTGCCTGCATACATACGCAGATAGCTGGGGTGGGGTGGGGGAATTGGATAAAGCTACAGAAAGGAACACAAATTTTTCATTCTACTCATGCAAAACTTATTTTTTCCTGGAGCCATACCATAGAAATTTGTTATGAAAATTATTCCACATGTTTCAGCATGCTACATCTGCGAATGAATACTTGAGAACTTAGTTTCAGTCTCCAGAATTGGGCTAAAACACTACTTACTTAAGCTAGATCGCAGCTGGTTAAGGATTGGGCTTCAAATTAATTTGAATGTAAAATTTAGGGCCTTTTTTGGGGAGCTTTAAACTGTATCTAGATTTGAAATATGGGAGAAAGGTGAGAAGAATTCTTCATCCTAGCAGAATTTATAGCTTATTTCTTATAGTTTTTCTGATTCTACAATTTATATTTCATGCTCCAACCTGACTGATGCATTTAGCTACAAAGCCGTGACCATCCTCACCTAATCCCATCTGCCGTTGGTTTTTCAGTAACATAGATATGTTGTACAACTTGCTTTTAAGAAATTGTTTATTGCATTAAGTGATTTCTTGTTGGCCTGCTTGAGCCCAACTTCATTGGGACCCCTCCTAGGCACTAGGCCCCATCTGCAGAGTATCTAGTGCCTAGTCTCTTTTAGAACATTGGACTGTAAGATACTCTCCTAGAATGCCGCTTGGTCGGAAAATCCAGTTGAAAATGACACATTGTTATATTGAAAGTCAATCTCGGAAACATGAATTTAGACCTGCTATTGCACAAATCCTTACATGATAGATGAGTTTGTAGCAATCTTAACCATTATCTGGAGTATTGCACAAATCCTAATTTGACAAAAGTTTTTGTAGTAACCTTAACCATCATTGTGCATCTTCATTCTTCCAAATTCTGAGGCACAAATCTAAATCGAATTCTGTAAGCAGATTTTTCTAACATGCTGGTTTTTTAAATCGGGGAAGGTGAGGGAGATCAATCCATAGACCTCTCATCGGGAGGTCTTTACACATTAGATGTCCACCACTAAGATGTCTCCTAAGGGATTTTTGTGGCTGTATTGTTAAGTGATCTTTATTTATGTTTGTTGGTTGGGTGCATTAGTTTTTGTTAACTAATACGTCTGATAAATATTTACGTGCATTTAAGGAAATAGCTTTGGAGATGGCAAAATCACTTATATTTCCTCTACCAATTGCAAGTGTTGCTCACCAACAAATCCTAACAGGTATGTCATACATATCTTAAAACACATTATAGGTTAATTTGTGTACCCTGATTCAATATAATTTCTGCTTAGTTTATTCAGTATCGTTTTACAGGATTTTCTCATGGTGTGAAGGATAATGAGAATGCCACATTGCTCAAAGTTAGTGATGATATAACTTTTTGAGATGCTTTCACATTCTAATCTGAAACTCTGATCTATCTGGAATTGAAAATGTATGACACAGGTCTGGGAGGAGTTATCTGGAGTTAACATCATAGATGCTGCCAATGCAAAACGCTACAATCCAGAGGAATTGGCTAAGCAATTAGTTGCCAAATCAAAAACTGCAAAGAGAATTGGATTCATTGGTTTGGGAGCAATGGGATTTGGAATGGCAACACATTTGCTGAAATCAAATTTCACTGTACTTGGCTATGATGTAAGTATATCTCTGCTATCACTCATACTTCTGCTAAGCCACATGAGAACATGATAACTCTACTTAGTATAACATTGCTGACAAACTTAATGTACTATATGCAATGTATTGCTCATGAGATCCGTACCAGTTCCCTCCAAAACTGAACAACTGGCTGTGAAATGCCGATACTAAGAAATTTATACTTTGTAATTTTTCAGTTGAAAGAGACCTTGAATCGGAAAATGAGAATTGCATCTCTGTTAGCGATTGTTTTAATATTGGTACTGTGTTTATTGCTCATTAGCCTTAACCATAAGAGGCATTTGTGGGATCAAACTTGTGACTGTTCGGCACAAGACACCCCACTAAACCACTAGGCTACTCCAAGGGGACATGAATTCATGATTATTGATTAAACATTAGAGTTATATTGTTCAAATACAACTGAAAAAAAATTAGAAATATTGTTTTGGAAATTGTATTTGTTATGTGTTTAAATAAGTGTATATATATATATTTCGTTTGATCATAAGTTATTTTTTATCCCTTAAATTTATGGTCCACCCAATGATCTTGATTAGAGTTGCAATTTAACAACCTTCATGTTCTTGGAATGGATGGAAAGATGTTTTGTTACATTATCCATACACGATGTTCAATTGGCCATTCAAAGATGAGGGTGAAGATAATTAAAGAAAGTATACTGAATATGTCATGATCAAGATTCATTTGAATATAATCAATAAGCATATAGCAAAAGGAGTAGGAATGCTGAGTGCATTAATTTTTGGAAATTGCGTCAAACTCAGGCTTTAGTAGTCTGTTATCAATCAAATGAGAAGAATGGAAGTGAAGGACAAAGGATGACTTTAAATGTTTTTTATTTTCAGTTTGTTTTATGAGATATATAGTCTGAATTATTTCACCAATAAACTTTTCTCTCAGTATGATGGTGCCTATATTCCTGTACCTGGTCATTAGCAATGTCTGTGAAATGAGAAAAGAAACAAGCTACGTTTACTACTGATGCTGAATCTAGAATCGTGAAGTTAGGTAATACAGACAAAGTATAAGAACGGCATTTCCCCCCCACTATTAACTTGCTCGCTGTCTTCAAGAAGTTGCTAAAACGCTTCTAGTATGGATAAAATCCTGGACGACGATAATTTGATGTGTTTGCTTGCAACTGATGTATTTCTGAAGATTTTCATTTACGATAACACTTGATGAAATCATTTCAGTTCTTATTTTCACTATCCACTGTATGCGTTTTTTCTTTAATGCGTAGCTTTAGGATCAAGACTCGAACTTGAAAGTTAGAGATTTTTCTGTAGTAATTTAGAGCTTCTTCTTGTCTCTACTGATTAGATCTATAAACCTACACTTTCTCGATTTGAAAATGAAGGCGGTATTGGAGTGAGCAGTCCTGCAGAAGCATCCAAAGGTAACTTTACAAATTTCCATAGGATGTTTGAGTTTTTCCATAACTGTCTCTGACATAATAGTTATCTATAGATGTGGATGTATTGGTCTTAATGGTCACAAATGAATATCAAGCTGAAAGTGTTCTGTTTGGGGAAAATGGTGCCATAGCAGGTACCAGTCATTGATTTTTATGTAGACAGTGGGCTGGCAGTCTATTGATTCTGTAGCTCTTCCATCAGGGGTATCTATTTTAACTTTTTTATTTTTTTATTTTATTTATGCTGCAGCCCTTCCTTCTGGAGCAACTATTATCCTTTCATCCACTGTATCTCCAGCATTTGTCAGCCAGCTTGAACGAAGATTGCTAAGTAGGTCTATTATTTTCATTTGGGGAATTTTTCAAACATAACACATTATCTTTATTAATGTTAAATACTTAAAAATCATGTTGAGCTTTCTTACTTGATCGGAATTGCAAAAGATATTCATTTTAAGCTTTACAATAGTTCTCCAAATTAGGTTGTTTGCATCACTACCACAAGTATGTTTTTTTGAAAAGGTCTTAAAGTATAATTTCAGATGATACGATATGGCATTTGTGTTTACTCTTACTTTTTGAAGTGCCCATCTGTGTCTGTTTGTGACACTTTAAACTCTGATTATGAACACGGAAACAGTGAGAACAGATAAACTAATCTAGGGAAAAATTCCACAATTCAGGAATTTTCTTTTATTGTTAAAAAGTTAACAGTGTCAACTGCAGTTAAGTTGTGTTGTCATGAATTGAAATGAATTTTAACTTTTCCACCTCTACATTTTACAGATGAACAAAAGAATGTCAAGTTGGTGGATGCTCCTGTCTCTGGGGGTGTGAAGAGGGCTTCTGACGGAACACTTACGGTATGCACATCGAGCTCTATCATATCTCTATTATGAAAGAACCTTAATGTGACCTCATATAATATGAGTGTCCCTTGAATAGAAACAGATAATATAACTCTTCATTTCAGATAATGGCTTCAGGTACAGATGAAGCTCTGGAGCATGCTGGTTCAGTACTTTCAGGTTGATAAAGTTTTACTCAATAAAATCAGTGAAATTTCTCATGAATATCAAATTGAAACTAAATATAATTTCCATTGCTTCTGTTACAGCATTAAGTGAGAAGCTTTACATCATAAACGGAGGCTGTGGAGCTGGAAGGTACATCTAAGTGACTGTATCACGGTCATTCTTCCCCACTAAATGAATATTTTATGAATACATTTTTTTAATGTAGTGAATATGATTTATTATGACTCGATCATACATTTTATTTCGATATAAGTCATATTCTATACATTGGCATTATTAAGCTCTAATTGGCTTCAACAGGAGCTTTAATAAATCTTCCGGTAAGAAGTTTTGTTTCTTTAAGTATATGAAAGATGGATACACACATACCTTCTCTTAGTCTTGGAAACTTCATCCTGTATAAATCCTTTAGTCATCCCAGTTTTCAATCTCAAAACTGATGACAGCACAAAATCTCATTGATAGCTTCTCTGAGTTTGGCATTGCATTTGATATTTTGAATAAAAATATATATAACTAATATGCCCAGAATATGGCGATGTAATCATGGGGTACTTTCCTTTCTATAAATTTTCTTTAGTGGCGTAAAAATGATCAATCAACTGCTTGCTGGAGTTCATATTGCATCAGCTGCAGAAGCAATGGCATTTGCAGCTCGGTTGGGTCTGAACACTAGTCAGATATTTGATATAGTTACGTTCAGTGCTGGAACATCATGGTAAGTTCCATATAAGACCTTGGATATATTTAATTTTAAGTAATTCAATTCATTCTTAAATAGTGTTAGATGTCCCTGCCATTAAAATAATTTATATTTTAAATACCCCAGGATGTTCGAGAATCGTGGTCCTCACATGGTAGAGAATGACTATACACCATTATCTGCACTTGATATCTTTGTGAAGGATCTGGTAAGACCGGGTTTTCTCCTTCATGTTCTGTATATCTTGCACAAGTTTACAGACATAATCTTGTGCAGGGCATAGTTTCTCGTGAAGGCTCTTCTCGCAAAGTTCCACTTCATGTGTCAAATGGTGCTCATCAACTGTTCTTGTCAGGTGAACCGACTGAGGTCATCTTCATTTATCTCTTTAATTATCAAGTTTTGTAATGACAAATGCTTCTGCACATGTTTCAAGTCAATGTTTATCAAGAACGCGGGTGGATATACTCCTATTTTGATCCTCAAATTGTACTATTTAAAGTTTACTCCTGAAACTACTAAAAACATGCAGCATCTAGAGAATTTTTTATTAAACCTATAATTGGTATGAAAAATAGAAACTTCCCTTTATCCATAATTGTACTTTTTAGGGTTGCCTTGGTTGAGATTATCATTTACATATGTGAGGCAAACTATTCTGATAGCACATAGCAGCACCAAGCCACCAATCAATTAAGATAAATATTTCAACTGCATATATGTGGAGTCAGTGGAGTTAGCCTACATAGATAAAGGTCTAGTACAAATGCCTTGCCTTTATGACAAAATCTAGAATTACATTATATAATTCAGACAGGCACCTTTGCTTATGTCGTTTAGTTACAAAGAGTATCTAGTTAAAGATGTGAATCGGGTCATAAAGGAAAGTTTATTAAGAGTTCTAGTCTTTCACTAAGATGGGTTAACAACTTTTGGCAAGGTGAAGGTGAATAAAAAGTAGTAGTTGGCAGAGTTTATGCCGTCACTATCTGGCTTTTGAGCCTTACTCTGGGTCTGCTGTTGATGGCATGATGAATGTTATTTGAGTGGACTTTGGGTATATTATTGGCTTGACTTAGCCGATGTCTGCTGCATTCTTCGGCAAGGTCCAAGAGAAGATGAATGCCGTAAGAATGTTTGTTTCCTTTGGAGATGGTTGGCTTAGTGAGAACGACTTCTCCAGCAACTTCAATTAATCATTTTTGTAAAGCGATGACAAATGCCTTTTTTATTTTTATTTTTCTTGACGACTGATTATGGATTAATGCTTACATGTAGAAATAATAATTACTTGGTGCGATTTGAATTTTGCACCATGTGTCCTTTAGATTGTCAACTTAATTAACTTGGAATGTTTGCTGGAACAGGTTCAGCTGCTGGATGGGGCCGAATAGATGATTCTTCTGTAGTAAAGGTAAATTCTAATGATGTCACTGAATTCAAAGTTATTTTTCTTGAACAATCTCAAGTTTACAATCCACCATTTGGGCATAATCTTAAAACAGATAAAAGATTATCCAAAATATTTTGATTATGATTCACGGTGAACATTTATGAAAAGATGAAAAGTAAACAAATTTCAAAATCTTCATTACTCTTAAAATTGCATGCCCTCCAAAACTTTATGACATTGAAATTCTGAAGATTCATTTCATGTATACAATAATCACAATAGTACAGATACCAATATGTCCATGTCAAAGTGAAGTAGATATGCTTTGGGTTACATATTTAATTCCCAGACACCTGTAGGTTTATGAGACTATTACTGGAGTCAAAGTTGAAGGAAAGCCCCATGCTCTTAGCAAAGAACTTGTCCTTGGTTCTCTTCCACCTGAGTGGCCGGTGGATCCTATTGAGGATATAATTAGCTTAACCCAGAAAAATTCAAAAATTTTGGTTGTTTTGGATGATGATCCGACTGGGACACAAACAGTTCATGACATTGATGTTTTAGCAGAATGGTGAGTCTACTACTTATTTATTCATTCTCATAAGTAAATAGTCATTGAGCTTTAGTAAGCAAATTTGGTGGGGGCGGAACGTAATAGGCACCAGTCTTGGGAATCATGTGTGTACTGCTTTTCTTTAATTAAGTCACTTAAAAATGAAGCATCTGTTATCCACTAAATTGTATCATAAAATGTGAAACATCCCTTATTTCATATGCGACTCCCATAAAACATCAAGCATTATTCCCATGTACAATTTTGAAGCAATTATTTATCCAATGATAATTTTAGAACACAATCCCCTTCCCGAATTCATAGTACTTTTTGATGTATTTATACAGAAATAACCCAGTGCACTTTTTACCCGTACTGCAGCCTAAATTGCATATTAAATAACATACCACATACCAGCCTAAGTGCTTTCCTCAAGTACCAGACTACCAGTATCTGTTACATGACCTGGACTGTGGTAACTGGGTATCAGCTATTGATTGGTTAGAGGAACAAATGATTTCTTTTGAAGTTATAGTGTTGATGGGGGCAAAGAACCTGAAAAGAAATATAAATCATTATTTTGAATTGTTCATTTGTGTTTGTAAAAAGAATTTAATCTTCTTCAGGATTATATACAAATATGAAACACTGTCCTAATCATGTTATTATGATTTATAGTACTCCGAGTGAATACAACAAGTGGCAGACATGAATCTTGTGGCTTCCTCCTAGAATCACCTGCACTGCAGTTACTTTAGTTTGGACAAAAATTTCTTGCTATGAATTACAATATTCACACATCTTCACATTACTGGGTTCTCTTTGGTAACATTGGGCCGTTTGATGTTTTTTCACATGTATAACCTTACAGAACATAGTGCAACAATCTCATAATTGAAAATAGGGATTTTATAGTGTCACTAGCAAGAACAAATGGAGGGATAAGCGTCCCCGACCTCGGAGTGTAGTGGTTTAGCGTAACGCCTATGACCAATTGGTCATGGATTCGAGTACAGGAAGGAATGCCCCCTCCCCATTTAAATTGTGTTCCAATTTTAAAAAATAAATGGAGGGATAAGCACTTAACGACCATAACTGGAGAAATATGTTTCATTGCTTGAGTTAACATGCCAATTTCAGTATGCACACCAAAAATATGGATGTGTTTTGGCTTTTTATCTGCAGCTGTGAATATCACAGTAGTAAGCTTCAATAACATGTTCACGTATTTCGTAACCCACGAAAACTTTATGCGGCTGTGGGATATCTGTTTGATAGTCACTTACTGCATCTAGTGACCTGATGAATGTAGAGAAAGGGAAATCAAAATCAACAGAAAGGAAAATAAATGTACTTAGTGTGTTGAAAAGTCATTGGTTATTCTTTGGGCAAACTAGTCGGTGATATTCTTCTTTAATTTCAGGAGCATTGAGTCACTTGTTGAACAATTTGGTAAAAGGTCAAAATGTTTTTTTATATTGACAAATTCACGGTCAATGAGTCCCGAGAAGGTAAAACAGTGTGCTAATTCTTACTATAATGTATTTTTCTGAAATAATTCAGTGCTATTTATTGGAGTTCCCTTGTTACAGGCTAGTGCTCTAATTAAAGAGATCTGCAGCAACTTGTCCAGTGCTGCAAAAACAGTGGATAACACTGAGTACACTGTGGTTCTGAGGGGGGACTCAACATTGCGAGGTCATTTTCCAGAGGCAAGGACTTCAAATAAATAAATATATAGTATAATTTTCCCACCCTTCTATCTCGAAGAGCTTCATGGCTGAACTTTTGAACGTTCAGGAAGCAGATGCAGCTATATCTGTAATAGGTGCAGTGGATGCATGGATAATTTGCCCATTCTTCTTACAAGGAGGCCGTTACACTATCGGGGACATACACTATGTTGCAGATGCTGATTGGTATTACTCTTCTACTCCTTAGACATAGTTTTGTTGAATAACTAATGCAAACAGGAGTTTGTGTCTAGTCTCATCCCTGCAGGTGAAACAGAGTTTGCAAAAGATGCATCATTTGGCTATAGATCTTCTAATCTGCGGGAGGTCGGTTACATTATTCCCTAGTGATTCGGTGACAAATAGCACTCTGTGTGATGAGAGTTCATTTGCTATTTGTTTGGATTTCAGTGGGTGGAGGAGAAAACTGGAGGTCGTATAACCGCAAGCAGTGTGGCATCCATTTCTATTCAAGTTATCAGGAAGGGTGGACCTCAAGCTGTTTGTGAACATCTCTGCAATTTAAAAAAGGTACTGTTTCAAAGAACAACATGGAGGACTAGTTGTAAAGAGTGCATTATCAGCTTCATGCTACTTTTCTGTTCGGAGCAGTTTTTTTTGGCTGGTGGAATATTTTGTTGTAAAGCAGTGTCATTATCAGCTTCGTGTAAATTTTGTTGTCATAAGTCTCTAGAGGCTAGAAGTTCTTGTACCATTTTTATGGTCAAGATAAAGTTTAACGACATCAGAGTTTTTTCAGGGATAGATTTCTCTTCCCAGGTCCCTCAGAAGTTTTACAGAGTTTCTACATCTAATTGGCATTGATTGAAACAGGGATCTACTTGCATAGTTAATGCTGCTAGTGAAAGAGATATGGCTGTATTTGCTGCAGGAATGATTCAGGTTGACTATTTGATTTAAAAGTTATGCTTTCAAAACGATAAATACTGATTGTTTCTCCTTCAGTTCTTCACTAGCTTATATTTGTCTTGCAGGCAGAATTAAAAGGCAAAAGTTTCTTGTGCCGCACTGCAGCTAGTTTTGTATCTACTCGGGTTGGAATCATTCCAAAATCTCCAGTATTGCCTCGTGATCTGATATCAGCCAGTGAGAGGGTTGGTGGACTCATAGTTGTAGGGTCGTATGTCCCGAAAACTACAAAACAGGTTTGAGTTGCTTCGGAAGCTTAATGCAATCTTTGAGCTCTTAGTATGAGCTAAATTTCACCAAACCATGCAGGTTGAAGAGCTGATGGTTCAAAGAGGTCATGCTTTGAAAAGGATTGAGGTTTGATAGTTCTTTTTCACCCCTCTTATTTTATATTCTTTCTTTTTTTTTTTTAAATATTAATTTAGTATGTGGAAGAAAAGAGTGCAAAGAGTGATTGAGATGCTGTGCTGTTCATAAAATATGGTACCCTGAACTTCTTATCACAACAGGTTTCTGTAAATAATATTGCTGTGAAGTCTATAGAAGAAAGGGAGCAAGAGATCAATCAAGCAGCTGATATGGCTGACGTATATCTAAAAAGTGGAAATGACACTCTTATATTGACTAGCAGGCAACTTGTTGTAGGGAAATGTGAGTCCTCATGGATGACATTATTTATTCTTTTCCACCAACCATTGGATATCAATATCAACATTTTTTGACCTATTTCATTCTCGATTTTCTGCCAGTTTTGAAATGAAATTGCTATTTTATGTTTATTATTAATAGATGTTGCTTTTACATGTGAAACAGCTGCCACTGAAAGCCTAGAGATTAATTGCAAAGTAAGTTCGGCACTGGTGGAGATAGTGCGCAGGATAACTACAAGACCGCGCTACATTCTTGCGAAGGTATGATATGATTGGAGTCGGTATACAGTGTGACATTCCACATTCATTCAACATAGACTCAATAGGAACATTCTAGTTTACCTACTCATTGCCTAGTAAATGCTGCAAGCATTCAAATAGGTCTAAAAGCAAAGTTGCAGGTTCAATGAGTTACCTTTTTTGTGTTTAGGCAAAAAAACATGAGATTTTTAGTTATTATCCTGTTTTTCCAGAATTTATGAACTATACTTCATTTTTCTTCATAGCACTATTTATTAACAGTAACTTCTTGATAATTACAAGAGTCCACTTAGGTCTTGTATTTTTTCTCAAAGTCCGAAAATTGATATTGCAACTAAACAAATTCAGTAACAAAGAACACAGATATCAAGGTTTGTACCACTTGAGAATGTCGCTTTTAAGCATTATTGGTCATGGATATGTAGCCGTATGGCAATATTATAGATATGGTAATGACTAAGATGAATGTAAAAAATAAAAATAAAAATAAAAAACAGAACAATCATTTAGTCCATTAACACAGGTGTCATAAATTTAATTACGTTTTTCCCCAAATTTTTGTACGTTTGAGCGCCCTTGTTTGTTGTGTTGAATGTTACCATATTTTTGTCAATGGGAAAAACAAACACACACTCACACAAACACAGACTGCACCCATTTAGGTCAGTAATACTATTTTTAAATGTTTATATTCTTTAATAGGGTGGAATCACTTCTTCGGACCTTGCTACAAAAGCTCTAGAAGCAAAACGAGCCAAAGTTGTGGGCCAAGCTCTGGCTGGGATACCCTTATGGCAATTAGGACCTGAAAGCAGGCATCCTGGCATCCCCTATATTGTTTTTCCAGGTAATATGAGTTGGTAAAGATTCCAATGTTACTTCATGTTTTTATGTAATATCTCACATTTTCTAAACTAATATAAACTCAGGAAATGTTGGAGATAATAAAGCTATTGCAGAAGTTGTAAAAAACTGGTCACATCCAGGCAGACCTTCAACTAAGGAACTTCTTCTTGTAAGCTCTCTTCATCTATTATATTTACTATTTTATTTCTTTGAGATTCTAACAATCTCTTACATATTAAAGAATGCAGAGAAAGGTGGATATGCTGTTGGGGCCTTCAATGTCTACAATCTTGAAGGAGTTCATGCAGTTGTTGCTGCTGCAGAGGAACAACGCAGTCCTGCTATATTGCAGGTTTGAGTTGTGCAATTGCTCTTTTCGAGCCACTAGTTTTGTTTTAAGCATTTGGCTTTCTATCACCTGTCATTATGTTTTCATTTCTTTAATATGGTTCCAGTGCACTCTAATCTCAGATGCTGATTCTTCCATTATTAAAAGTTCTCGCTGTAATCTCGTCCAACATGCTAGAGTTTCCATGAAACTTTTGGTCATTTGTTATTAGTTTTGTTTCTGTGAATCAAATTTGCGATTTCAGCAGAAATAGAGACTTTCTTTCACTGACAGCCTTCATGTTTGTGCTTTCCAAAGTAGGAGGAATGATTCTCTTGAGATTTCATATATTATACCAATATCTGCTAAGATCTTCAAAGGCATCTATATTTAAGTGACACGAGATTGTACCACCCAATCAACTGGCCAAGTGACATATTTCTTATGTTTTCAGATCCATCCCAGTGCCTTCAGACAGGGAGGAGTTCCATTGGTAGCCAGTTGTATCTATGCTGCTGAACAAGCTAGTGTAAGTGCTCTTGAAATTTAAGAATAAAATTATGAAAAATTTCTCACTAAATAAGTGAACTTGTTAAATCTGTTTGACAGTTGTAATACTGTATCGTCCATGTGACAAACTCACGAGAACATCAGAAAAATGTTCCATCGTGTGACCATCTCATCTGAAAGCTTAAGCTTTTAGAGAGAAGTACCAATTTAAGAGTTTATTCCTCTTCAAAGTGTCCTGTCGATTATATGAAAGATTAGCACGTAAAGATTGAACTGGCAGATATACCAGCCACTTATTCAATATTTAACCTTCATGGATTGCACTAAATATGGAATAATTCAAGTCCAAAAAGTTTGCATTTGGACATTTTGTGTTATAAATCCCATATTTCTATCACAGGTTCCTATTACAGTTCACTTTGACCATGGAAGTTCGAAGCAAGAATTGTTGGAGATTCTGGAGTTGGTAAGCTTCTTCTTGACTTCTCCTAGTCTTCCTTCCAATTCACCAAAGTCTTCTCTCATCAATATAGGCTCCTAGAGGTTTTGCTACTCTTTCGGTAACTCATTATGGTTGTAAATGACAAATTGACAGGGATTTGACTCAATCATGGCTGATGGTTCTCATCTATCCTTCAAGGAAAATATTGCATACACAAAGTACCTTTCAACCTTGGCACATTCCAAAAATTTAGCAATAGAAGCTGAGTTGGGAAGATTGTCTGGAACAGAAGATGACTTGACTGTAGAAGATTATGAAGCAAGACTAACAGATGTCAACCAGGTACCCCTCTCATCCCTGTCTGAAATAATAAAAAATAAAATAAAGGGAAAATGAATTACGGCTTTAAAAGGTTGTTTTCTATCAAATGATTGTCAAAGCTATTGTGTTCTCATTGCTTGTTGCAAGTTTCAGGCAAACGAGTTCATTGATGCGACAGGCATAGATGCTTTGGCTGTTTGCATAGGGAACGTTCATGGAAAATATCCTGCTAATGGCCCAAATCTGAACCTCAATTTGCTCAAGGTTAAGTACTTCATTTCAAGTGTTCTTTTCCTGTAAGATCTGATATTAAGATAATAGGGATTCTAGTCTTTAGAGGGTAGTTTTGGGCTGCTTTTTGCAAAATGAAGTTGCATAGGTTGGGCAACACCATGAATCCATAATTAATCTTTGACACACTGATTAAGCTCCAGAAAAACTTGAATAAAATAACAAATCATTATCTGTACGATAGTAGGGTTAGCTATTGATAATTTTCACCTTGCTAACTGGTTTGACATTGGATAGATCCTACAGACTTAAAATAAAAATGAGTTTAGTGAAGCAATAACATTCAACCAGCATTTCTATTTGCCTTCAACATATTCATCATTCATACTATGTGTTGTGTATGATGATACTTTCTGAGGAATAATGCATATCCACATCATGTGATATAGCTAACTTTTAATTGTCAAATAGATAAAGATCTTACTATGGAATCATGATAATTTCTGAGGAATAATGCATATCCAAATCATGTGATATAGCTTTAAATTGTCAAATAGATAAAGATCTTACTATGGAATTATATTGTGTCAATTGACCTTAAATACCCAAACTTAGCAATTTATAAGTTCTTTACATTTTTTTTAGAAATTGCTTAATTAATTCACAAACTTCGCATGAAATCACATTTTCGTGAAGTTAGATCAGAATTCGGATCTCCACATGCCTATAATTAATGTCTAAAAACCCATTTTTATGAAGGCTAAACGATGTTGTATTCATTGACCTGAAGTTGATCTCATGTAAAAAACCAAAATAGTTGCAAAGTTCATGTGTTTGATTAAATTTTGAAAAAGTGTTAAAATAGAAAGAAAAACTCAAAGTTCATGTACTTTTAGGCATTTAACCCTTACGTTTATGGCAACAGGATTACCTAATCAAAAACACAGAATTTTGGTTAGTTTTGATTTGTTTCTGTCAAATATTCATTAATACTTAACTGTTTACTTCAAAATACGTCAATGTTCTTTCTTACTCCTCAAGTCCCTCTGAATGCATAAAGGATTTTGCAATTTATTAACAATTCAGGAAACATTGTTGGAGAGGAAATCTCTTTGTCTAAATTACTTCATGAGCCAACAAAGCAGTTGCTGGATTAACTTTTTTTTTTAATAACAGGAAATGTATGATTTAACCTCCAAAAAAGGAGTTCACCTTGTTCTTCACGGAGCTTCTGGTTTGGGCAAGGATATTATAAAGGTAAGAACAGTTTGCTAGTCTCTTAGAATGATTGAGCTAACATAGAATTATCAAAGATTTATTACCTTAGCTTTCTCATCTCTGAGCTGAACTTGTTCAAATGAGTTGACAGGAATGTATTGCTCGGGGAGTAAGGAAATTCAATGTGAACACTGAGGTTCGAAAGGCTTACATGAATTCGTTAAGTAGCACTCAGAAAGATCTTGTCCATGTCATGACATCTGCAACAGATGCCATGAAAGTTGTGGTTGCTGAGAAGATGCATCTATTTGGTTCAGCTGGGAAAGCATAATTACATGGAGGGCAAGTCTGTTTCTTTTTCTTTGTTTACAGTATAATGATGGAATGTTATATATTGTTCCTTTACTCGAGTTTGTATATGCTATTATTTATTCTATCACAGTGATGTTAGTACAATCCTTTATAGTTTCTTACATATTGATGCCTGGAGGTAGTTTTTCTTTTGTCCTTGTCTATGATGTATCATAAAGAATTTGTGTAGGATCGTCGAATAAATTGTGTAAAAAAATGTGAAAAGTATTATCTTTAGTTGGAAGTAATAAGTATCACATATCATTTCTCAGTGATTGTAAAAGCTCTCTGCACAGAATCCAGAGGTTGTGTCCATGCTCAATGATGTGGTATGGAAATGAGTTAAACATGATCTGTCGATGTATTGCAACCATATTTATTTAGAATTTCATCTCGGTTTATTGTGTCTTTGATGATCAAGTTTTGGTGTTTATGTATGTGTATACATAGTAGAATGATAATGTTTTAGTGTGGATATCTGTTATGCATGAAGGTCAATGGAGAAAGGGAGGGTTGTCTGGTCTGAGAATTAAAAGCACTTTACTTTGCATTTCAACATTCATTTTTACATTTATGGAAAATTTCAGGTTAGACATGCCTAAACGGTTTAGGCTAGTTTTATTCATTAGCCCAAATCAAACCCATCTAATATATTCTAATTGAGGATTAATAAACCTTATTTGGGATGGGTGAACCCATTTGGGTATGGATAAAACCCGCCTAAACCGTTTAAGCGTGCCTAACGCAAGTTTTTACCTTATATTTATGATTTTATGATTACATTGATAAGATGCTTCCTTCATTCTTCCTCTTGTCTTATCTGTTTATGGAATTTAATTCTTTTTGTGCTTATAGTAGATGGTTGTTTTAGAATTTAATAGTTGTAGAGTTGGCACGTGTTAATATGCTCGTGGACTAATATAACAATAAATTAAAAGTGTTGATAATGTTATACTCCCTCCGTCCCATTGAAGTAGTCTCACTTTCCTTTTTTGATTTGTTCCATAGAATAGTCCCATTTTCCTAAAATGGCAACCTTTTTCACACTCACCAATAAAATATTAATTCCACTACACTCACAATCCTTAATTTTCGTGCCGAAAAGAAAAAGGACTACTTCACCGGGACGGAGGGAGTATTATTTAGTGATGTAAAAATCGGCGCTTAGGACCGCCTAGGCGCCGATTAATCGGAGGTCCACCGGTGCAATAAACGTGAAATCAGTTGAAAAGACCGGTTTTTCTAATCAGTTCCTAGGTGGCGATTAATCGAATTAGGCGGATCGGATTAATCGTTGATTAATTGAAAAAAATTTGTGGGGAATAAATTTTAACTACAAATCGAATTTAAAATCTTAATATTCAAAAAATACAAATTTAAAAAATATTTAAAAACATAAAATTAAAAGTAAAAGTGTAAAAACTAATTTTAAGACTATTCCCAAATCCAAAATACAAATAAAAATTCACATTCACAAGTCACGACTGCTCACGGCCGCACCCCATTCTCCTCCACCCACGGCCACCACCGCTTAGGCGTGTTTGTTGCAGGAATGTTTAAACTTTAGTTTATGATTTGCTTTTAAATATCAACAATGCAGGAATGTTTAAACTTTAGTTTATGATTTGCTTTTAAATATCACAATGCTTGTTACAGGAATATTTAAACGTTTGTTTATAATTTGCTTTTATTTTGGATTTTGCTTTTAAATGTGAGAATCTTGTTGAAGAATATTTATATTTTTCATTGTTCATTGCTTTTATTTTAGAATTAAATTGAAATGTGTGGATGTTTGTTGCAGAAATATTACTTGAGATATATATAAAAATGTTGAAATCTTACTTGCATTTTAAAAATATAATTTGTTGGTAAGATTTTTTATATTTTATTTGAGATATATAAAAAACAAAAAATAAAAATAGGTAAACCGCCTAGAGCCCACCTAGACCGCTTAGGCGCTAGGCCCCCTCGACCGTCCGACTAGCGCCTTATGATTTATTATTACATCAGCCCGCGAAAATATTTACACGATGAGTATTGGAGCATTTCTATAGAATTATACTCCCTCTGTCCCATAACATTAGTCTTGTTTCATTCCGACACAGATATCAATGCGAGTAGAGATAGAGGAAATTAATATTTTATTAATGATTGTGTATTAATTTTTCATTTTAAGAAAGAAGACTAATGTTTGAGACAAACGAAAAAGGAAAACGGGACTAATGTTATGGGACGGAGGGAGTAGTTGACAAGGGCAAGCAACTAAAGAGCTGTACATGATCTCTTATTAGCTTCAACTTTCTCCTGTATGTGTATGGACTATGATTATGGAACAAAACAACGTCCCACATAAATGTAAGAATATAATTATATGACTTTTAAATAAATAAAAACTTGTGTTGAGTAGCACAATCGATCATTTGGTGTTTGTCTCATATGTCAAGTAACTTTGGTGCTACTCTTGTATCTCAATTCCCAATACTTCTACAGAAGCTAGATAGATTGTTTCCTTGATGTATATATATGTATACACTTGATCTAATGATAACTGATTCTGAAAGAAAAAAAAAAAATGCTATCCAGCAGCAGTTTTCATGAGAGCAAGGATCTCCACATCGTCGATGGTTGATTCTTCAAGGAGATGAGCAGGGGTTTTACCTCCCTTGTCAACAGCTTCTGGGTTGGCCCCCCTGCATATATAATCAAGAAAATTTGGGCAATATCAAATGACTATGAAAGAAGCCTTCTTAGTTGCAGGTAGATAGTAGAAAGCCAGTGAACCTAAGTCCTTTCATAAAAATAAGTCAGTGGACCTTCTTCCATGTGTTAAAGGAGAGGTCACCCCCCCTACTTGGAGAAGAAAGAAATCTAAGCTGTTCAGTATCTTCCCTAGGAGAGACTCTTAAACATTCCCATATTGTAGCAATTCAGGATCCGGAAATTAGTTTAATTATCAATTCTCAATTCAAGATCACAAAAATCATAAAATTATGAATTCTGGATGTGTCTTAAATTGAGAATTGTATGATCTTTCCGGTCCTAGATTGAGAATTCATTTTTGAGTCCTGAATTGATAATTAAATTATTTTTTGGATCATGAACCGACAATTCTTCTATTTTTTTTTAATTATTGTGACCTAGATAAAGAAAAGGTATTACCTTTCACACCGGTATTATTACCAGTTTATATTCTAAAAACTAGGAGGCAGCTCATGTGCAAAATTTTATAAATTTACTCATAAATCATGTGTGCATGGTAGTAGTAATTATTAGTGAACGACAGGCTACGCAACAGAGATGGGTGTTAGTGTTACCTTGTGAGCAAGAGTTTTGTGATTCCAATCCCTCCTCCCTTGGCAATGCTATGATGCAGTGGTGTTCGACCCTTGGAATCACAAGCATGGATATTGGCCCCATGCTGCAGGAGAAGCTCCACCATCCCAATATCAGCTGTTTGACACGCCACGTGGAGCAACGAGCAACCATCCTCTACTTGGCCCTTGACAGATTTCCAACTTAAACCGGTTTTACACGACCCTTGCCCATACACTGCATTCACATCTGCGTCCGACCCAATAATAAGGCGGTACACACCTTGCTTGTCATTTTTACCGACACTTTCCCACAACTGTTGGGCAACATCCTCACTGTCTTTAACTTTTACCACAAAACATTTATCTGCATACTGTATGTACATCAACACAGCTTTAGAACATGTCTTATTCTTACATACGAAGCTACAAAATCAAACTCCTCATGAGTTTGTTATAAATTCTTTATACATGCGATCTTGAACTTTTTTTTTGCAGGTTATTCCCAATCCTAAAAGAAAAGAATGAGCAAGAGGAGATGCTAAAAATGATAATACTACCTTTGCATTAATGAACTTCTCCTTAACTGATATATGATCAGTGGGATTAGCTTTGGTCAAGGAATGTTTGTGTTTCCCAGATTCAAACGACCTGTAGTAATATTTACATATTTTGTTAATACCATACCAAGATATATATGAAATAGAAATCATGAATCTCTACCGCATTGGTATTTCATCGGCTTCAACAGATTTTTTTGCTCCTAACAACCCTTCCCATATGGAGTTTACAAAGGCATTGCCCAGCGCCTGAAACATGGAAATCACAGAAGATTCCCACACTTTCACATCAAGTGTCAAGGATCTCACCTGTAAATTGAGATTTTTTTTAAAAAAAATCTATAAAATCAGAATCTAACAGATGCATAATTAAATAATCAATGAAAATCATTCTGCCAAATACCCATGGTATCATGAATATTAGTGCAAAGATAATGTACAGATTCTGATGATGATACACTAGCACTTAAAATATATGATTTAGACTCCAAACGCTTTTTGATGAAAAAAACTGCAACAAAGATTTAGTTCCAGATTTTGTAGAATTTTCTATTCTAAACGACAGTCAAATTTTATGACAAAATCAAATGAAGAAGTTAAGTTGCCAACAGCCAAATGAAAAGTAGAACATATTGATTATCGGAGAAACTTAGCTGTGGTTGGAGAATTTCATAATCAGACATCAAAGAACAGTTGAACAAATACAAATCATCAAAGAGTTCTCAACTACAACTAGAAACATTTGAAACTTGTTAACCATGACAAAACAAATAAAGTAGGAAGATGAAATTGTAAGAAAGAACATCCTGCATGTTCAATAAAGCAAACACAAAGTTGGCATTTGAAATAAAAGTTGTCCATCACTTAAAGCAGAACTAAAATAAGGAGCAACAAGAGAAGATTGTGAAGAAACATTAGGAGCACTTTTTAAATTAGCCAGCAACAACTTGCCTTGGACATGTGCACCCCAAGGTTTCGATGAATACCAGAGCATTCAATGCAAATAAGAACACCAAGATTCAAGGAAGCCCAATCTGGTTCAGGCGCCCCACAGTCGGCACATTTATCATTTCCGGGCAATTTACTCAATGCATCGGTTGGCTTCTCATTGTTCATGTTAGCTTGAAGCAATAGGGTACTTCTGGTGGCTCGCATCATATCTCTAGTTGAACGATCCATCTTGCTTTCAGATTCTTGTATGGTCTTTTGATCATGATCTGGATTTCCTACTGAACCACCATCACTACTTGGACTTAAACAGAACTGCCGCGACAAAAAAATGAATTGTGCTCACAACCAATAACAAGAAAATTGGAGAAAGAAACAACTTTTTTCATTCTTTACCACTTCAGGTGCTTGTAGCAAAGAAGTAATAACTCCTGTTATTTTTTCAATCCAATCCATTTGGTCTGCTGCATTTTCTGCCTGCATCAACAAGCAACTTCAATGAATCCAAAGTATTTTTATATAAGGGTCAAAATCTCTGCAGCACAAGAGCTGACCTGTAAAGTATAGTTTTTTGTTGGTGAAATAATCCTGAAACAAAATCTCAGGTCTAACTGCTCTGCATCGACTTTTATTGTTGATGTTAGCAGGTTGACTGTATGATGTGCTACAGGTTTGTCATCGTTTACACCACCATGGTAATGAGATGAAAGCCACCTACTCAAGAGGCCGGAGCCCGAGTCAGAGGTAGTACTTTTATTCATGGAAGCTTGATTGCCACCTCCGTACAGCTGAGGCCCAATGATTCAATTAGCAAAATAGGAAAGAAACAACATTCAGCTAACATTCTGTGTTTGTTTCTTATTCCATGACTTACTGCTGGCCTGCTCCATTGCTTGCGATAATAGTACAGCATTCCCCGGCTGTCAAGAACAAAGAATCTTCTCTTCCAGTCACCTCTCAAGTTGGAGGAACGTTTGGAGAGATATCCCTGTCTGATGGTTTGTACCTGAAATGCTCAAGTCTTCAGCTAAACAACTAAATGCATAAAACACAGTCGTAAAAACTAAGGTATACCTTTCCCCCAGCAGCGGAATGCATGACTGCTTCTATGGCTTTCTGAGAGCTTCTAAAAGCAGGTTGTATGGCATCTAGATTTGGAGATTCTTTAGGCATGACGAATGATCGTTTTCTTTCTTGATCAACTTGCTTTACATAGTCTTGCATCCGTTCATCAAGATCTGATAGCCCATGGTTTGAGTTTTGTTTTTCCTGTTGTGCAGAAGCCAAGACCTGCAGCATTGGCAAAATGAGACCAATTAAATATGTCAAAAATATTTTAGGTTAGTCAGAATCTGACAATGCTAGACCAGGTCCAAGACTATGACATCGCGCCAAGGCCGTGGAGGACTTTCAGGCGTGGTCCATGGAAAGTTGTTAAATATTAGTTGTGCCCGACTGCATGGCCTGATTAGGGTTCTTGTTTCTCGTTTATTTAGTAAATTACGTTAAGCATGTTGTTTTGAGTTGGGGGTGAGGGTTGTTCAGTTCAATAAAGCTTTTCCTTTATCAATTTGGTTAGCAATGGTGAATGCAATTTAAACGCAAAAGTGAGGAGGGAACTGTCAGGTGGTGGATGATTCGGACGGAAGACTAGCCAAAACAAGGAGAATAATTTGTCAGGGGAATCTGTGAGTGTTGAACAAGATGGACTTGCCGACGCTCGAGCATGGTGCATAACATCAACGAATGGAAGTGCTCGACAAGGATGAATCGTCGATTCGCTTTGGGGAATTCGAGAAGTAGCAAGATTGGATGTCATTTTGGGCGACATGGCACGAGTTTGTGAACACATTTGATTGACTATCAACTCTCAAGTATACTATGTTTTTTCCTCTATGATGTTATTTAGGGAGTGCTATGGCTTGAAAATTTGGCAAGCTAATTGGGCTTGTATGATGTTGCGGTTCAATTGGCAAGGGTGACAAGGGAGAACCATCTCTATCGCATCAAGACGATGGAAGCAGACAATTGCATACTCTCGCTGATGGAGATCATAGATGGTTGCTATGATCTTTATCCAAACAAAAGGTGAATACTAAGTTCAGGTTTCCGGTGTATCTTTCTCCAACCGAACGCCAAGAAATATTGAAAGTTGTTTCAGAATATCCACGGGTCATGGAAGCTCCATTGGCATTACACCCGTCACAAGCTCAGGATCAGCGCATTGTGCTACAATCAGGTACACAACCCATCTCAGTCCACCTGTATATATGTATAATCATTAGCAAAAAGATGAAATGGAACAACTAGTGGAAGAGATGCTAGCTGCAGGGATAATTTAACTAAGTACCGACATTTATTCGAGTTCTGTGTTATTGGTTAAAAAGGCCAGGTTGTGGAGATTTTGTGTGGACTATTGAGCTCTCAACACGGCCGCAATTACAAGTAAATACCATATCCCAATAATTGAAGAGCTATTAGACGAGTTTCACGGGGCCAAGTGGTTCTCTAAACTAGATCTTCGTGCGGGTTATCATCATATGATAAGGGTGGCTGACAGGGATGTGCAGAAGACAACATTCAAAACACATTCGGGTCATTGCAAGTTCTTGGTTATGTCGTTGGCTTGACCATCACACCCGCTACTTTTCAGAGCCTTATGAATGATATATTCAGGCCTATGCTTTAGTGATTAGTCTTTGATGATATATTGGTATATAGCCGATCTTGGGCCAAGCTCTTACATCAGGTTTTTCGCATTTTACAACTGAATAAACTTGTTATTAACCCAAAAATATGTTCTTGGTTGCCATGAGGTGGAGTATCTAGACCATGTGGTTTCTCGGGATAGCATAAGGATGGATCCCAGTAAGACTCCAACAGTGCTTCAGTGGTCAATACCTACTAATGCACCAGGATTAATTAATGGATTTTTAGGCCTCGTTGGATATTATCATCGATTTGTTAACGATTACGGGAAGATCATTGCGCCTCTAACCAACTTACTTAAGAAAGAAGTGCAACGCCCGCAGCTCCGGACAAACGAGACAACGACAGCCTTCGAAGAGCTTAAGTAGTGGCAAACTATCAGGTACGGATACTGGGGCTATCCTCATGCAAAATAACAAGCCTATCGGTTGCTTTTAACAAAGCTTTGAAGGATCGAATTCTATCTAAATCAATGTTGGAGTAGTCTTAATATAACTCGAGGAAGTAGTTCGAGTGGGTCGAGGAGACTAGTCCGGTAAAGTGGATCGAGCTGTGTAGGTCGAGGAACTCGAGGAGCAGTTCGAGTTGGATAGATATGGAAAATATATTGTGTATATCTTGTTTCCTTGTTGGACAAGATTTTATCCTTATTGGTATTAGATTTGGATAGGTATAAATCTATTTTAGATAGATTTAGGTTTAAATATATACTACCATATCTAGGTTTTATATTCCTTATGTGATTAGGAATATCTCCCTATAAGTACCCCTGCTCCCCACCAATTGTAATTGTCACATACTTTGTATTTTCTTCACCATAATAATATCATCACCGAGGAGGCTTGAAGAGTGGACGTAGAGCTTAGGCTCGAACCACTATAATTCTTTGTGTTCTTGTATTTTCTGTTAGTTATTTGTGTCGCAATCGCTTCAATTCACAACAAATTGGTGCGGTGAACGTGGGTAGAGAAGGATTGCGATGGGTTCAGCCAAGTTCGAGGTGGAGCGTTTCACGGGATCGAATGATTTCGGTTTGTGGAAGTTGAAGATACAAGCACTGTTTGTACAGCAAGGCTTGGACGGTGCCTTGAAGGGAGAGGCTGGTTTACCTGACACGATGACGGAACAACAGAAGAAAGATACACTGGCGAAGGCGCATAGTGCGTTGATTCTGAGTCTCGGAGACATGGTGTTGAGGAAGGTGTCGAAGGAGAAAACGGCAGCAGAAGTATGGACCAAACTGGAATCCTTATATATGAAGAAGTCCCTTGCAAATCGGCTCTATCTTAAACAATCGTTGTATTCGTTTAAGATGCAAGAGGGAAGACCGATCAACGAACAGCTCGACGAGTTCAATAAGTTGATCCTCGATCTGGCAAATATTGATGTGGCGATAGGAGATGAGGATCAGGCATTGATGTTGTTGAGTGCGCTGCCAAAGAGTTATTCGAACTTCAAGGAAGCCTTAATGTATGGAAGAGAGTCATTGACCATGGATGAGGTTCAGTCTGCTCTAAGTTCGAAGGAATTAAATGAGAAGAACGAGGAGCGAGAGAACTCTCATGGAGAAGGCTTTGTGGCTAGGGCGGCTCGAGGAAGACCGGAGATGAGGAACTCCAACAGGGGAAGTTCGAGGTCAAGGTCGAGGCCAAAGCCAGGATCACAGCCAAAGGTCAAGTGCTTTCTTTGCCAAAAGAAGGGACATATCAAAAGAGATTGTCCGGAGACAAAGCACGAGCAGAAGCAGCAAGCGGATGTAGTTGTTGCTGAGCAGGAATATGACTCTGGAGAGGCATTGGTGATTTCGAATGAGCGCTCGGAGAGGGAATGGATATTGGATTCAGGTTGTACATTCCACATGACACCTAATAAGTCATGGCTCGAAGGGTTCGAGGAGCAGGAGAACTCGAGTGTTCTTCTGGGTAACAATAAACCATGCAAGGTGGTTGGAATGGGTTCGGTGAGGATTAAGATGCATGATAATACAGAAAGGGTACTTCGAGGTGTAAGGTACGTTCCGGAGCTTAAGAGAAACTTGATCTCTTTGGGGATGCTCGACGAACTGGGTTACACGATCAAGATGGAAGCTGGGACTTTGAAGGTGTGCAAAGGATCCCTGGTCTTGATGAAAGGAGCTCGAAGGAATGGAATATACACTCTGATGGGGAGCACGGTGATCGGGGAGGCTTCGATAGTGACGGTTGACAAGTCAGTACTGTGGCACAGGCGACTCGGTCACGTTAGTGAGAGGGGGCTGCAGGAGTTATCGAAGCAAGATCTGTTGCTCGGGGATAACATCAGAGAACTGGATTTCTGTGAGAATTGCATCTATGGAAAATCTCACCGGGTAAAGTTCGGAGTAGGTCGACAGAGAGCTCGAGGAACTCTGGACTACATCCACTCAGATCTATGGGGACCTTCAAGGGTCAGTTCGAATGGAGGAGCGAGGTACTTCATGAGCCTCATTGATGATCACTCAAGGAAGGTGTGGGTCTACATCTTGAAGAATAAGAGTGATGCTTTGGAGACCTTCAAGAAGTGGAAAGTGCTGATCGAAAATCAGACTGGAAGGAAGGTGAAGAGGTTGCGAACTGACAATGGCCTTGAGTATTGCTCGAAGGAGTTCGAGAGTTACTGTTCGAAGCACGGTATTG
This sequence comes from Plectranthus barbatus, assembly GCA_026898455.1. NCBI lineage: Eukaryota > Viridiplantae > Streptophyta > Magnoliopsida > Lamiales > Lamiaceae > Plectranthus > Plectranthus barbatus. The sequence goes on along the minus strand of JAPKLW010002364.1, from coordinate 31,406 downwards.
CGAGGCACAAGATAGTGGCTGGAACACCTCAGCAGAACGGATTGGCAGAGAGGTACAATCGGACGTTGCTGGAAAGAACGAGGTGCATGCTGTTCGGTGCAAAGTTACCCAAGTCGTTCTGGGCAGAAGCAGTGACTACTGCAGCTTATTTGATCAACCGGTGCCCCTCGACTGCACTAGGTTTCAAGACACCGGAAGAAATATGGTCTGGTCATCCTCCGGATTTTAGCAACCTTAGAGCTTTGGGTTGCGTGGCTTATGCAAACATCAAAGGAGATAAGCTTGGGAGGAGGGCATTGAAATGCATATTCATTGGGTACCCCGAAGGAGTGAAAGGGTACAAGTTATGGTGTCTCGAGCCGGATGTAAGAAAGTGCATCATTAGCAGGGATGTGACGTTCAAGGAGGAGCAGGTTGGAGATCTGGATAAGGGGGTCGGGGAACGGGAAAATATCCTTGAGAAACAAGGTGGTGCTTCGGAGAAACAGTCTGACAAGGTCGAATGAGATAGATCAGTTGCTGAGATTGAGGTGGAGCCGACCAGTGGGTCGAAGAGAGTACCTCAGGTGGATGGCGAGATCGAGGTGGTTCGAGGGTCAGGTGAACTTCAAGATTATAATCTCATGAGAGATAGGGAACGAAGGCAGATAAGACCTCCCACTCGATTCGGATATGCTGATGTGGTAGCATATGCCTTTGTTATGGCGGAAGAGGTAGAGCTGGATGATACTGAGCCGAAGAGCTATACCGAAGCCATAACTTGTAAGGAGAGGCTCAAATGGCTCGATGCCATGAAGGAGGAGATGGACTCTTTGAGGAAGAATAACACCTGGGAGTTGGTGGATAAGCTGGGGGAGAAGCAATCGATAGTTAGCTGTAAGTGGATCTTCAAGAAAAAATAGGAGGTTTCTGGGGTTAGATTCAAGGCTAGACTAGTTGCTCGAGGCTTCACGCAACGGGAAGGTGTGGATTATGGCGAGGTGTTTGCGCCGGTGGTGAAACAAAGGTCTATAAGGCTGATATTGTCGTTGGTTGCTCCGTACGACATGGAGTTAGAGCAACTGGATGTGAAGACCGCATTTCTGTACGGAGAGCTGGAGGAAAAGATCCTTATGACACAGCTCGAGGACTTCGAGGAAGCTGGTAGTGGGGAGAAGGTGTGTCTTCTCAAGAAGTCATTGTATGGATTGAAGCAGTCTCCAAGGCAGTGGAATAGGCGGTTCGACAAGTTTATGATTCAGCAGGACTTTGTTCGATGCAAACATGACCCATGTGTATATTTTCGAGGTGAAAATATGGAGACTCGAATCTATCTACTACTGTATGTAGATGATATGCTGATAGCAAGTCGAGATAAGCAAGAGATAGCCGAACTGAAGGAAGCTCTGAGTCAGGAGTTCGAGATGAAAGATCTCGGTTGTGCTCGAAGGATCCTGGGTATGGAAATAGTTCGAGACAGGGCTCGGAAAAGACTCACATTATCTCAAGAGGGATACTTGATGAAAGTTCTTGAGAAGCATGGAATGAAGGATGTAAAGCCTGTGCTCACTCCGTTAGCAGCTCATTTCAAGTTGAGTGCTGCTGGGAAACTCGACGAGGAGGAAAGGGAGTTTATGAGAGGTGTTCCTTATGCGAGCGTTGTCGGTTCGTTGATATATGCTATGGTCTGTACGAGACCGGATCTTGCTTATGCTCTCAGCATGGTTAGTAGGTTCATGGCCGAACCTAGGAAAGAGCATTGGGCAGCTATAAAATGGGTCCTCAGGTATGTTCGAGGGACAGTTGGAAAGGGTCTAGTCTTCGAGGATGATGGTTCGAGCTCGAAGCTCCCAGTCGAAAGGTTTGTAGACTCGGATTATGTAGGATGTATGGATACGAGGAAGTCATTGACCGGTTTTGTGTTCGCATCGTATGGAACGGCGATTAGTTGGAGAGCAAGTCTGCAGAGGGTAGTTGCCTTATCTTCGACGGAGGCGGAGTACATTGCCTTGACCGAAGCAATTAAGGAAGGTCTGTGGTTGCTCGGATTCATGAATGAACTGGGGATTGATCAAGGAAGAATGAAGGTTTCCTGTGATAATCAAGGTGCTTTGCAGTTGGCGAAAAATGATGTTCATCATGAGAGAACTAAGCATATCGATGTAAAGTTCCATTTTATTAGAGATGTGGTGGCAGCCGAAGAGGTCGAGCTGCACAAGGTTAATACTCTCGATAATCCTGCGGATATGATTACGAAGCCAGTTCCAAGTACTAAGTTTGAGTACTATTTGGAACTGATCAAACTGTTGAAGTCGAACTGAAGAGGAGGTGCCAAGCCGAGGTGATATTGAGCCTAAGGTGGAGAATTGTTGGAGTAGTCTCAATATAACTCGAGGAAGTAGTTCGAGTGGGTCGAGGAGACTAGTCCGGTAAAGTGGATCGAGCTGTGTAGGTCGAGGAACTCGAGGAGCAGTTCGAGTTGGATAGATATGGAAAATATATTGTGTATATCTTGTTTCCTTGTTGGACAAGATTTTATCCTTATTGGTATTAGATTTGGATAGGTATAAATCTATTTTAGATAGATTTAGGTTTAAATATATACTACCATATCTAGGTTTTATATTCCTTATGTGATTAGGAATATCTCCCTATAAGTACCCCTGCTCCCCACCAATTGTAATTGTCACATACTTTGTATTTTCTTCACCATAATAATATCATCACCGAGGAGGCTTGAAGAGTGGACGTAGAGCTTACGCTCGAACCACTATAATTCTTTGTGTTCTTGTATTTTCTGTTAGTTATTTGTGTCGCAATCGCTTCAATTCACAACAATCAACGTATGAAAGGGGTTGATGGCGTTGGTGTTAACCGTGCAACATTGGAGGTTGTATCTATTGGGTCTTCGTTTCACAATGTAGACTTCCTTCCAACATTTAGTATTGCAAGCTCTCACCATTCCCGCTCAGCAAAATCGGGCGGCAAAACTCTTGGGTTATGATTTTACCATTGTGTATAAGGAGGGTAGGTTACCTAGAGCAGCGGATGCTTTGTCCCATAGAGAAGAGGATGGAGAGTTATCGGTGATATCATTACATACCTGGGCAGATTGGGTGCATCTAAAATAAAGGTTCAACAAAACCCCGAGCTGAAAGGCATTATTCAATGTCATTGGAGAGAGTGATGACAAAACCAAAACATTATGTATGTGCGCAAACACCCTGTTCTACAAAGGGCGCTTAGTCATATCGGCTACTTCAGAGTGGATTCCAAAGTTGTTATAGGAGTTCCACTCAACTCCAGTTGAAGGCTATCTAGGAGTTTATCAAACTTACTATTATCTCGCAGCAAATATATATTGGCCGGGAATTATGAAATATGTTACTAAATATGTGGCAGAATGTGATATATGTGAGTGACATAAGTTGAAGTCCAATTCGCCAGCGGGATTGCTGCAGCCCCTACCCATACTAGCAGCAGTTTGGTGGTTAGCACAGATTTCATTAGTGGGCTACCTTGTTCGAATGGGATAGATTATGTCCTTGTGGTGGTTCATAGAATTTCCAAGTATGACCACTTTCTACCACTCACACATCCATTTACGACACAAATGGAGAAATTATTTATCAATGAGATAGTTCGTTTGCACGGAATACCACATTCAATTGTTTCAGACAAGGACCCAATCTTTGTTAGTTCTTTCTGGAGCAAGTTATTCGTAGCTCGGGCACCATGTTGAAAATAAGTTCGGTCTATCACCCAGAGACAGATGAATAAATGGAAGCTTTAAATCAATGTCTGGATACATACTTAAGGTGCTTTTCATACGAGCAACTCAATGGTTGGAGTAAGTGGTTTCGTGTGAAGGTCATGGCAGACTCCCTTCGCTCCCGTGATGAAATCTTGGCTCATTTGTGGTTTCATTTGGAGAGAGCCCAATATCGAATGGCTCAAGAGGCAAACAAACACCTCAGACATGTTGAGTACGCGGTGGGGGATTGAATTCTCATGAAATTGTGTGCATAAAAATAACAGACATTATTTGCTCAACACAGTTCTAAGTTAGCACCACGTTATGGTTCATTTGAGATCAAAGGGTGGGTTGGTGGCATATCGACTATGCTTACCGGCTGAGTCGTGCGTCCATCCTATCTTTCATGTGTTGATTTTGAAGTGGGCAGTCAAGAAGGAATTTTTTGCACCAACATTGTTTGATAGTATTCTCGTTGTGGATTGTCCATTAGAGTCGAAGGAGGTAATAGATATGAGATCATGGAGAAGAAAAAAACACGACAGAAGCAAGTACTGATTAAATGGAGAAATTTGGGAGCAGATGCTAGTTGGATGAGGAAGACATTCACGGGCAATTTTCAAACTTCAGACTTGAGGACAAGGTTGTTTCGGGTGGGGAAGTAAATGATAACAAACCAAGGCCATGGAGGACTTCCACGTGTGGTCCACAAAAAGTTGTTATTTGAGTTTTATGATAAGTCACTATTTTCTATTTAAGTTTGAATTATTGGACAAGCATGGGCCTATTAGGGTTCTTGTTTCTTGTGTATTTAAGAAGAGTAGGTAGATTAGATCAAGCATGTTATTTTCTGGATATTGAGTTGGGAGTTGGGGCCTCGGTTGTAAGGATTGTTCAAATGCTTCTCCTTCACCTTACCTTCATTAGATGTAAATTCTACAAAAATATCATGTGCTGGAGTTAATTTGGTGAACAAAAGAAAACAAAAGAGTTTTTGTCATCACCCAATGAAAAAGTTCAATAATTTATCTTCATTCTAAAACTACAAAAGCTTACTCAGCTGAGAATTCTTTTGAGTGAACTCAGTTTGGTCCAAATAATCATGGAGCTACATAATTTACTGAGGCACACATAGTTAGAATAATTTTTTATTTTTTTGCATGCACACGTAATTTCATAATCATTTTAAGGAGTCTTTTTATTCTGGTTTGTTCAATTCTTTTTTAGTAGGGGAAAGGAGGATCCATCTAATACCTCTCATTCGAAGGTATTTACACATGGGAAGTCTACCACTTAGTTTGTTAGCGTACTTCATGTTTACTATTGTCTACCAATTAGTTTATTAGCCTACTTCACGTCTCATGTTTTTGTACTCACATCGATAAAATTTTCCTTACTAGCAAAAACACTGAAAATTCAAAGGTTTAGCTTTATACTAAGAGAGAGAATCATACAAAGTACTTTAATGTATCATACTAGCGCAAAGCCAATCCAAATAGCAATTTCACTCATTCATTGTCTCATTGCATCACTTATAATCTCAATTTTATTTTATATCTTGATACTTCTATACCCTTAGAGGTGTTTGTTAACTTATTCCATTGCAAAATATCTCCTAGTGATTTCGGATAAATATATTGTAACATTAGATTAGATCATTAAAGTTGGAAAATTGATGGTCACATAAATGTAGCTAACATATTGCCTAGGGATTTAATAAACTTATAAAATTTTTATCAGATAACTTTGCATTTGTTGCAGCCAGTATGTAATATTATCCCTCGAATGAATCTCAACAGATTGCTATCAACTTAAAAGCTAAAAAAGCAGTTTGGTTATAAATTTGAAGGATGAGTATGTCATGAGTTTGCTTACTCGGTTTGAAGAATAGATGGACTGAGAAGTTCTACATGGCTTAGGAAGTCTTGCTTGACTAATTGTTTATGCCCCAATGATGAGACAGTTGAAAAACTTCAAAAAGTTCTAAGTTCATGATTTGTGGTTACAGATGAGGGCTATTGGCGTTTTACCTAGGCTGGAATTTGGTAGATTTTATTTATTAACACAAATATGTCCTTGAATATATGTCAATACAACCTTACTTCTTGTACAACTATGCATGCACCATTTGTAGCTTATCCCATGCAATTTACTATTTTCATGGGAGGTTTTGGCAATTTGGGAGGGACCATTAAAAAGATTGGTTAATAGGCAACCATAATTTATGATATATCACCGAAGAAATATTTTCACAAATATAAGAAAATAAAAACCTGATTAATACAGGGCTCCATTTGATGCAATAGCTCATATCCCTAGCATGAGAAAGAAATTAACATTAACATATGTGATGACAAAAGATCATGATCAACCAATATGGGATTACCATTATACATCATACTTGCTTGAAATAATGAAGATGAGCATCCATTGTATTGCCAATTGCTTCTAAAAACTCAAACTTCTTCTTTGCTTCAACAGTTGATAGGGCGCCAACCTAAAATTGTAAACACATAATTATTCAAACATCTAGTTGTCTCTAGCCTAAGTCACTAGTTGTATTTTCACAAATATAAGCCTGATTCATATGCTCAATAAGAGAACAACAAACCAGATTTAAGCGTGTTTGCTCAAAAGTTGATCTTGCATTGTGGAGTTCCTGGAACGTCTCTCTACCAAATTAGTTAACAACTGATGGTTACCCATAACAACTATATGAACGTTTATATATACTTAAAAGAAGTATATTTTTTTTTTAAAAAAAAAGAAAATGATTATATACCTCTTCTAGGGCGCTAGCTATGTCTATCCTTGTACTTTTTCTCAATGATAGAAATTTCTCTCGAACCTGGAATGTAATTGTTAATTAATCCTACTTGTATACATATCCAACATAATGCAAGAACTTGAATACCAAAATCTCGCCAACTTTTTCCTTATGTAGAAGCATATTGCTTTAGAATCATTTAGTTATTTTAGGATGAGATTTATTCATTTTCCTTGATTTTATGAGAGTTATATATTCCTTCTTCAACTTATTGTACATTAAAAGTAATCTTCATATGATAATAAAATATTTTTCAGTTCTCATGGCATTACAATTGTCTTAAAATAATATTAATCAAATTCCCACGCAATGTATGGAATGACAACCATTAATTAAACCATGTGCCATTTTATAGTAACTAGTAGTCCAAAGTCATGCAATAGTGCCTAAACCGAGGAGGTAGAATCCAATGCATGACGCTAGCTAGGTATTTGAAATATTCATTTTACAGAATCAATGAAAAATGTATCCGAACAATCAAATATTGCAAAGAATCCAGATTGTTGTGGTGTGATTGATCACCATTTATTGAGGAAATTGAAACAGTATCATAATATCTTTAGCTTATATGGTCTACAGTCAAATATCATAACAAAGTATGCTCATAAATCTGTTTAAATATTTAATGTACAAGCTAAGCCTAGATAACATCAACATCCCTCTTAAAATATATATATATATATATATATATATAGTTAGGGTTCGGACTACATTTTTCCTTCTTTATCAGCATCGTGTTAAAGATATGTTTAATTTTTTTTCTAGATTTTAGGAGGAGATTACTTTTTTCCTGATATATTAAGAGAGTCATTTGTTCCTTCATCTACATATTGTACATTGATCATATTTCTTAGCAAAATAATAAGTACAATTTTGTTAGTTTCTTTGGTGGACAGAAAAAAGAATAAGATTTTCTTAGTATCCCTATTTATGGAGCTCCAACTAGATTGTTAAAAATTTTGAAAAGAAAACAAGAATCTTGATCCATGTGACTTAAATTTGGCGAGAAAAAAAATCATAAAAATATAAATGCTAACGTGAACATTTATATCATATATTAATTGTTCATACCATACCTGATCATATGTAATGCTGGCTTTGTCAAAGCGTTTGCGGGCATCCTAAGTATTTTCACAATTTTATTTTGTGAGGTACAAAATTCATGAACTCTCACAAATAAAAGGAAATCAAATAAGAGTGCAATTAGAATGCATTCAGCAAACTTATATCACAAGAAAAAAATGGTTAATAATGAGCACGAATGCCTAAGTTTCATTATTTCGGTATATGACTTTCAAAAGACAAAAGCATTATTCAGTACAGTAAGGTAGGCAAGATACGCAAGTGATATCATGTAGAAATCTCTCAAGTCTAACTTCACTGAAATGACGTTGTTTCTTGTGTTTTTGGCTCTTATTGCACGGAGCAGCTATGCTAACAAAGTAACAAACTAAAGTACTAAACAAAAGAGATTTGCATTTGTTCCCATGAAAAAGAAAAGAAAAGAAAAAGGTTCAAATTATTTAGTTTATGATACCATTTAATAACCACTTGTGCAATCTTGTCATATACTTTCCTAGTTTTAGCCATAAGAGGTTGGTTATAAAATTTATATATTTGATGTTGGCTTCTATAAATAAGTAGTATATGTCATTGATTCACAGGACCAAAAAATGTACGCTTTCAAGAATACAACTCATTTGTACACAAAGATGTACTAAGAATCTTTATTAATAAAAGTTTATTCAAAAGTGGTTTTGAAAAAAAAGACGAAAAAAAGGTTAGTGCTAATGGATTCGTTGGAAAATCTAAGAATACACATGAAATACACATAAGTGAAATGCTATAAAAAGTACCTTAATATTTTGAACATCAACATTCGAAAAATGCATAAGTTTGTCATTCAGCCCAAGTTCCACCTGATGTACAAAAGTCAATAACAGTGAAAGTACATAAAAAAAAAAGTCAATCACACACCTGATGTCCCTTCGCTCGGGGTGTAGTGGTTAAGGCACCTTGCCTGTGACTGAGAGGTCACAGGTTCGAGATCCCAGGGGGACATCTGGGTGTGTGAGTGGGTGTGTGTGTTTAAGATTAATGTACACTTATTCAAAAAAAAAAAACACTAAACTTTAATGCTAACCTAGAAACAAATCGACCAAATTAGGTTACTCAATTTTCTCAACAAAGAAGATAATGAATTAATCATGTGTGCCAAAAATGGATAAATAAGGACACTAGATTCTCTAAGAACACTAATAATATAAGAAAAAGTGAGTAATCAAATACTGCCAACATACTTGGGCAACAATACAAATTTTGTTTTGCAATCGCTCTATGTTTATTTTATGATGTCAAAAGCACTTCATCATTCACCAAACTTGTGGTTATTTGTAACTGCAGATCCATCCCTTGCAATGGGATTGGATAGAACATAGTCATAGGAGATAGAAAATTTTATAACATCCTTCACCATGAATGAGCAAAAGGAAAAATAAAAGACTGAATCATATTCGAAGAATAAGTGGATCGAGAAGGCTCTAACATTCTTTCACGATGAAAGACCATCTTTGATCTCTCTAAAAGATAACAAGCTGGTTATATGGTGTTTGCTATCTCCACACATCAATGAAAATAAATTGAATTGTCTTCATTATGAAAACAAACAACAATCATGCTGAAGAATTTTACAAGCTTTATTTCTCTATTTGATTTTATGTTGAGAAATAGATTGGAACCCACAATTAGTAATGATTGATATATTTGATATCCAAAAGCTCCAAGTTTTACAAATGGATAAGAAATTTATTTCAACCTCCCACTATGCTAACAAGTTTGATATAATATTTATTGAATTAAGAAGTTGAACTTTCTCCATCATCAAATCCAGTTGCATCTAAGGGTACGATTGATTAGAAAATGATAATAACAACGATAGTACAAGAGAATGAAAAGTAATACACTTTGATTCCCCCACAATTGCGAGGAATGGAGGATTCCCTACTTCTACGTTCCGCCTCTAAGGATTTCCACTACCAAGTCTACAATTCATTATAGTCCATTTGCTTGCTCTTTATATCAATTAACAAAAAATCATGATTGCAACTATCCCAAACACAATATTGGAGAAAATAAATATATGAAATTCTTTTTATAGTTGGAAGAAACTAATGAGCAATAAAGATAACAAGTAGAGAAACATCTACCTGTGACCGAAGAGTTTCCTTGTACGTTCCAATCTCTTTCAGTATAATTGCGAATTTTATGAGATCGGAACCTAAAAGTATAACTCAACTTAATTAGAATATTAAATTCTTCTTCTAGAGTAATTGCAAGTAGCTTATTACGTAGTTCATTCATGTACCAGCTACGATCATTATTAGTAATTTGCATGTTTTTTTTATCTTGCTATTATGAAATAAATTAAATTGATCCAAATTGAGATAATCTCAAAAGAACATAAAAAGTATTATAGCAAATGAAACAATGTCAAATAAGATGAAGCAGAACGAGGAAAGAGTTATTGAGTTGTCTGTTTAATATTGAGAGCTTAACTATCTTAGCATACAATTCCGATTTCTAGAAAAATCTCAAGCAAAAAATTTCTTTTAAACGTTAAATTCAAGACCAACCAAGCCTTAAATTATTTATTCCACATACCTTGTCTAGGATTCATAATTGAGATATGAATATATAGAAGCATGCATCAAACGCAGACTTAATCGAAAGACGAGCAAAAATCAGGAATTAGAACTCCAACTTTGCATTATACACCCTCCTGACGGCATTTTCCGATTACAAAGTGAAACAAATTTTAGATTAAATTGATCGCACCAGTTTAGTAAGGCAAAACTAGAGATAATATTACATGACGATTATCCACGATTTCTTGTCCTATGAGGACATTTTGTTTAGTTAATAGGTAGGAAAAAAGTTTGGTAGAATTGAAAGACAACAACATCATGAAAGATCATGGCGACAATTCAAGTATGGAAAAAATGATAAAACAATAATCAAGTTAAGACTGTAAGTCTTAAAATGCCCTAGAATGTGAATCCTAATAGCTTCACTTCAAGCCAATTAGTTCATAAAGTTGTGAGCAAACTGCAAAAAAAAATTATTATGCTAGTACAAGGATGATTATTCTTAAACCAACACATGTTCAAAACTGACGAGCCTTTTACTAATATTTTTACCCATTTAGATAGAAAAAAATTATTGCTTAGATATCTTTCATACCTCCAAATGCCATAGATATAAGGTCATTTTGTGATCCAGTAAAAGTTTCCAGAGAGCTTGCAAAAGAAACATCTCTATCATATGCTTCTCCAAGTCCATCTCTGCGAATCCAAACCAAATGAAAAGAGAGTAATCATAAAAGTGGATCCAAACCAATGAAAAGAGAGTAATCATAAAAAATTGTGAAAATAAGCAATTACTATTAACATTTTAACTCATATAGTTAAAAATAACAATGTAGGATACCTAACAAACATGTAAGTAAAAGAACCATTCATCATATCACAATGTTTTGGATAAAATGATTTTAGAGAAGACAAAGAAACCAACAAGAAATCCATGGCATCAACCAACATCATAGGCATTTTGAGAAACACTTGTTAGAAAGGACGAAGATTACACGATAAATAAGAGATGAATAGCATGAAGCTCAAAAACCATATTAGAATATTTATGGTATGGAACATATTAATTAATAAGTAGTGATTATATGAATTTTAATTACATTATTAATGCTTAGAATAAATGAGTTGTTTTGGTACAATTTGCATTTATTATTTTCAGTTTGGTCTAGTACAAAGGTTGCATTATCTCATGTTACCGGCAATGATGCAAATTGCTTCTAATGGTGTTGGAGTTGATTATTTTTGTAATAAGCTAGGCATGAATAACATCTATACTTCAATTTGAGGAGTGTTAGAATATTTATGGTATAGAATATATTGAATAGAGTAATGATTTTGTGGTTTTTAATTAGTTAATTTATTGCCTACACATATGATCCATCTTTAATTTACTACCTAGATTAAATCATACATGTTTATATAAATATGTGGTTTGAATTGATGATAAACACATCGAAACATACATATTTTATCTACTTATGTTTTCATTCAATACGTATCAATTAGAAACCACACGCTCTTGTTGAGTACTTTAGAAAATCTCATCCAATCTTCCTTGAAGCAAACTTGAGAGAGGAAAGTTTAATAGTTGAAGAAAGAGTAAGAAGTTCGACAAAGAGGTGAAGGTAGAGAATTTTTGTTACAAGTTATCAACTAATGAATATGAATCTATCCTTTTTGGAGATCATCCTTAGTAATGATGAAAATATGTCAACACAAAAGCAGAAAAAATTGCCTCATTCCTCAAGCAAATAGAAGGATGCAATCAATGAAAATTATTAGCATACTTCATAAATGCGTATTCATTTCTTATTCCCATATCCACATATGTCAATGCATTTTCTTGTTCTCATAAGTAGGAAGAACATAATATTTACCAACAAGTTAATTTGATATGTATTTAAGAAATAAATTTAAGTTTTGTGGAGTTCATGGAGTACTAAATAAGCACAAAAGGTTGCCGTCTATTTTATCTTCCATACAAGATATATGATTGTTACCTTTTCATACACATATACCAATAGGAAACATTACGATAGAGATACAAATACAATACCTATGCGCCATATTTGGTTTCACTGAACATATATACTAATGTCAATATCATGTTACATGGGACATAGATATTACAGTACCTTGTTCAATATTCTATGCTTTAAGAAGACTAGATATTTACATTTTTAGCTTGCATGGCTACAACTAGGAGAATTAATGAAGCTTTTAGTTTTAGTTTAGGAGCTATAGTAAGATTAGAAAGGAACAATGTTTGATGCATTAGAAAATCATACTCTAGGACTTACATGTATTTTCGACACCCTTTATGAAACTTGAGGCTTCTTTCCCTTAACGAGTCCGCACTTTCTTCCATCAACTGGATCTGCTCCGTTAACCAAGATGACGAATGTTAATCAAGTTTCATAAATTTTCAACGTGATGTTTTAATATAGAGTTTACTATGTTAGCACATTTTTCCATTAACAAACCTCATGCAAAATTGAAAAAAAAAAAACCGAAGATAAACATTTAGGTCTGCAATAAATACATATTGAAAGCGATAACTTCAAGGGAAAAAAATATATACTTAAACATAGTTGATGTTTAAGTAACTTCCAAATTGTCTCCTCGCTTGGGGCGTAGTGATGAAAACACCTTACCTGGACCAAGTGGTCGCAGGTTCGAGCTTCCCTGGGGACATCTGGGTGTGTGAGTTTAATAAATGTATTCTTATTTTTTTTTAAAAAAAGTATCTTCCAAATTTTCACAATTCATTGAATCAATGTTTCACTATTTCTTAATTCTCTCACCAGTCAATAAACCGTACATTTCCTCAAAAAAATTAATAAATCATACATTGTTGATGTTTGAGCAACACATTTTTTCCATCGTTTCTCGTCTAAGGATTGTGAGCTTCCTATTGAAAACTATCACAAAATACCCTCTTTCCAAATTAATTCTAATAACTCAGTATTTGACGACTATAAATTCCAATTAGGCATTTCTCCAACATAATGCACCCTATCCATGCACAAAAAATATAATGCACTGATCAAATATTTTTCATATGCATATGAATAATCTAATAATCTAAGTAAATAATAACCTACACTTTTCATGCATTAGCCTTGAAATCCCCTATAAATTCTCAAAGTAAAAAGGTACGTACGGCTTACCAAAATAAAAATTACGACAACTTTCTATATGGTATTAAGACAAATACATGCAATAACTTCATTTCAACAATTTTAATATATTTAGCAATTAAAGACGAATAAGTGAATGTTTTCACATGTTCCCATATTTTGATCTTCAGAAATAAATAGAGAGTATATGAAGATAATAGAATTAACCTGTTGACGGAACATAGGCGAATCGTCCAGACTAGCGAAAAACATCTTCCCTTCTTCCATATGATCCAATTTCACATCGCATGAGATCATATTATATTAAATGATCATTTCACCCTTAAAAATCTATTAAGAAGGAAGAATGTAAAATTCCCACATAGCAATCGGCAAAATGGAGACTCGGTATCACATCTACCATGCATAACCTTGTTGTGCAAGTGTAACTTTCTGGAAAGAATAATGAACCACAAAATTAACATGAATTTCGAAAATGATGAAAAAAAGTGAATGGAAGCGAAAATGGAGCAAAAAAATGGAGAAATGGGTGGAAAGGGAAACTTGCAAAATAATGTCGTCGTTTGTTTTAGCGCCAAGTTTATTTTATACATAGATCATATGATTAATAATTGTGATCTAAGAATCTAAACAATAACTTATACAAATTCATTATATATTAGTTAAAGAGTTTATTTTTTAAGATCTTTATATAAGAAATAAATAAATATAAAGCGACAACAATAGTTGAAATAATCCAAACCATAAACAATTGACAACAAAAACTTGTGCGAGTTTATCAGTTTTCATATTTATAGAATTTGTAAGAACGATCAACAAATTTTTATTCTAGTTGGTTCATTTAAATTTTTTTTTGACTAATTCTTGTATTTTTACAGCGATAGTTCACCGATTTATAATCTGTCTCATTTGCATGATAATGTGGCATAGGTCGTACAAACAAATGTTTAGAGCATCCATTATCATCCCAAATATTACTACCTCCACATGTGTGCCACGTCAGTAAGTACCTCTGCTTTAAATTATTTCAAGTTTTATTCCACTATCTTACTACCTTATGTTTAACTATTTATAGGTGCCACGTATCATAACTATTATATATATATATATATATATATATATATAGGGAGCGAATCCAGTGAGAAAACTCTTAACGTGAGAAAATGAGAAAGATGTTTGATTGCATTCACGACATTGCTTGATTGTATTCAGGTCGTTGCTTGATTGCAATATTGTTTGATTGTGCTTTAGTTGTTGCTTGATTATTTTGTTGCTTCATTGCGTTTTAGTTGTTGCTTGATTCAATATCAACCATTGATTTTATTAGATCTGATGGATATGATTTATTCTTTTTTCTCACAGGGGGATTTTTTTTTTACATGATCTCTCCTATATATATATATATATATATATTAATTGATATAATCAAATCATTTAATTCATTTGATTAAATAATAGTTACAAAATTAATAACTTGTAGGCCATTGTATCAAATATTAATTACTATTAAAATTAAAATTTTTGTAATTCATTAAATAATAAAATATATTTAAATAAATATATAGTAATTACTATTATTAAATAAATGATAAATGAAAAAAGATATAAAAATGGAAAAAAATAAAAATAAAATGTACGTTAATCAAAAACAAGTTTAACATTCATTAAAGTGTGCGTAAATTATATTGTGCTTAAACTAATTGTAACAGTTTAACCAATTTTAAAAGTGTGTAATTAATTTAAAAAAATTAATGCATTAATTAATTATAATGTATTAAAAGCTATTTTAGCTTCAAATTAAAATTAAAAGATAAATTAAAATAAAAAAAAGAAATCAAAAGAAAACTAAAATTAAAAAAATCGAAAATGGAAGGAACACTCTCACAAACTGCAAGTGTAGTGCACACCGCCATACATCTCAGAGTTATAGACGTGAGCATATTACCAACGAGTGGGTTCGGATAAAATGATGGGGCCCACCATCCAACATCTACCTGGTTAGCAAATTTGCTGCCTCTCTCTTCCCCACCATGTCACTATCTACCCCAAAAAAGCAGTCATAGTGGATGCTCTAAGAGCACCTACTATTATGGGATCTTAAAATTATTATTATTTCATATTTTATAAATATCTTCATCAACATTTAATATTATTTTTTTATTCATCTACTTTTTACTTTATACTATTTATGAGTTTCATTTGTCATAACAATTACTTAATATATATATATATATATATATATATATATATATATATATATAT
>JAPKLW010002364.1:0-15700 GCA_026898455.1 Plectranthus barbatus | reverse complement strand
TTTCTTAATTTTAATGGCTTTGATTAAATCCTAGATTTGATTTTTTTTATTCTATTTTCCCTTTTTTATTTAATCATTGGGCATTATTGGAATAATAATATTGCAGTTGCCATAACCCATAACCGTTTCCTTATTTCATTCCCCCATGATATGCATATCTATTATATTTTTGTAACTTCACGTAATTTATTTTTTCAATTTTTTGGCCAGCGACATTGTTATCAAGGTGAGTTCTTCAACGATAGTGGTGGTAATGAAACCGCTCGTTGTGTAAATGCAATCAATTCTTTTGCGCCGATGGTGATAACAAGTCATTTCATTGTATTAAATTTTGTCTCACCCATTGCGTATGTTTGTATTTTTTTATATATGATTTTGTATGTGGAGAAACAAACTCTGGAATTCCCAAGAAATCTGATTTGCAATGGCTGCGAGAAGATGAAACTTACAGGCTTCTTTATGAATTTTTTTAATATTAATTATTTTTCAAAAAATTTTAGTTTTGAATTATTGCAGATTTTACGCCTGTAAATGTGCAATATAACGATATAATAGTTGCAGTACTCTGATAATTTGAATTCACATAAATTGTTTTTTTAATATTAAGTATTTTACAATTTTTTTTCTATTTTGAATTATTGCAGATATTACGCCTGTAAATGTGCAGTATAACGATATAATAGTTGCAGTATTCTGCTAATTCGAATTCACAAAAAGAGTTTTTTAATATTAATTATTTACAAAACTTTCTCTATTTAAATTATTGCATATTTTACGC
This sequence comes from Plectranthus barbatus, assembly GCA_026898455.1. NCBI lineage: Eukaryota > Viridiplantae > Streptophyta > Magnoliopsida > Lamiales > Lamiaceae > Plectranthus > Plectranthus barbatus. The sequence continues at coordinate 14,922 of JAPKLW010002364.1, read as the reverse complement.
CTGTAAATGTGCAGTATAACAATATAATAGTTGCAGTACTCTACTAATTTGAATTTACATAAAGAGTTCCTTTTTTCCTCTCTTCCTCCGGTGACGGCGAGCTTCTTCTCCCCAAAATCGCAGTAAAAATGGTTGGTGAAGTTGGTTTGCTGTAAAATAAATGCGGTAATGGGTTAAATATTCAAAAACTGTAAATTCAGCAACTACCTTCCTTAATTTTCGTAATAAAAATTATGGGAAGATTTAATTTATGGTTTAAAGACTTTAATACCCTTATATGCAACTTTTTGTGTCTATATATGCAGCGAATTTTTAAAAAAAAATATTAAATCTCATCCGTTTATTTAATTAATCAATGATCCAGATTTGGTCTTATTTCACATCTGGGAGGTGGTTGACACTATAACGCTCCCGTATATATATATATATATATGTTCTTTTTTGTTTTATTGAATATAGATAAATAAAACATAATAATTAATTAATTAATTAAATTACGAATTATTAATTTAAATAGTTAAATAATAAAATTTGCTTAATGTAATTAATTAGTTCGAATTAATTGAATCATACACTCAATTAAAAAGTTTAATACTCCCTCCGTCTCTTGACATTAGTCTCATTTGCTTTTGGCACAGTTACCAATGTTTGTGAGTGTAGTGGAATTAATATTTTATTGGTGTGAGGAGAGTTTTTTTCATTTTAGGAAATGAGATTAATTTCGCGGGACATACGAAAATGGAAAATTGGACTAATGCTAAGGGACCGAGGGAGTATTACATAATAAAAAAAATCACACATTAATAGATAGTACAATCATACATAGTAAAATCTTAAAATAAACTAAAAAGAAAAAAAACACAACATTTGAATTCAAAATAAACGAAAAAAGAAAAAAAAACATTTTAAATAATAAAATTAAAAGGAAAAAATGGGGGATGCAGCGCCACACTCGTCGCTGGCGCGTGTAATGCATGCGTTAATAGCATCGCGAGTGTGGTGTATGTGCAAGTGGCTTCAGGTCACAAATCTATATATACTAAAAGGCAAAACCCCTCCCACAAAAATTTTTCCCCCAAAAAATACTTTTCAAATATAAATCTATAATATAATAGGTAAGTAATATTAAATATGGCAATTATACAATTATTAAAAATAAGTAATAATTGTTTTATTGGAATGTATAAATAATTAATATTTCTTATAAATAACTATTAATCATTACTAATTATTTATAAAGTAAATATATATGGAATGAACAATATAGAATTTTCCATTAGAACAAAAGAAAAACACATAACTAAAAGAACATTGTATTTATTATTTTATTGAATTTATATAAAATAATATTTTTATTAATTGTTATTAATCATAAATATTTATTATTTATAATTTCGATATCTGTATCTATGACCATTTATCTATGTGTATATAGTCGACAATATATTTTATACATTTTTGCAAAAATTTTGCTTAAATAATTTTTAAAAACATTCACAGAAACAATAGAAACTAATTGAAACAAATACCCAAATATGATAAGAAATTAATGAATTATAAAAAATATATTATAATTATAATTAACATACACATATTATGGTAATGCTTTAATATACAAATACAAAAATTTAAGCAATCATTCGTTAATATAGGCAAAATTATAGGTATTTATGTGCTCATTTTAAGCAATTGATTATTATTAATATGGTCTAAGAATTTGTATAAATTGTATAGGCCTGTTTCTCAATTTTTAGTCACTCAAAGTCTAAATGCATATCGCCTTCAGTAAGGTAGAAATATATATTTTTTTGAACTTTTAATTGTCATATTGCTTTTTTTTTTTTTTTTTTTTTTTTTGCAGAGAAGATTCAAGGTTCCTTTGCTTATCAATTGTTTCTTAAATCTGTAGGTATGAGGAAATTATTAAGTCAATCATTCACTGATAAGCAATATAGATGAAGATATTTAGAATTGTAATTATTGGCAGCAATACTTTTCATAGTGCAAAATATTATATTTTGTTAGATTTTAAACTATGGTTATGTATTTTATTATAGTGTTCTAATCACAACTAATTTCATAATTTTTTTAAGAGACTAATTTTACAGTTCTTATATGTGTTATGTTTCGAACTTCTTATATCAATTACCTATATTAACCTTCACTTTATCCTATATTTGTTAATATTGTAGTAGAACTACATGTTTTAAATTATTGTTTCCATTGAATTTGAGAATATGCAACATCTAATTTATTCAGATTTACAATTAGATTATAGGAACATAATAAAATGTTATCTTCAGTCATTTATATTTATGCATTAATTGAATTGAGTATATTTTTTTATTTATTTATGAGGGTTTATTTGATTCGATAACACAAATTCTTACTTATTTACAAGTATGAATTTATTTTTCAGGTCATGTCCAATGGGAATTCTTATTTTAGCGGCTGCCGGGATTATGTCGGGATTATTTGCCAAATTGTTATTCACTCTTTTTTCTTTGTTTTTTTTTTAATATTACTTTTTTCACAATTTTTAGGAACAAGTCGTACACATTTATAGCAACTTGAATGAATGTACATGATGAGGAGTGTTCAAATCCGAACCCTATATTAATGTGTGAACAGTGAACTTATATCTAGCCGTATATTTTTGGTAATCTAATGGATCAGATTTTGACATGTGGCATTTTATATATATTATTTAATTAGCTAAAGGGTGTTATTGGTATAACTAAATACTATATTATATAGTATCTTTTGTTAATTTGGTAGTTTCCTAATTTTATGCAATTAAACTAAGATATTGTATCTTTTTATTTCTTATCTTTTTTTCCTTGTTCGTATCTTTTCTGTTCATTAATTTTTATCGTTTTTCTTCCTCATATTCGTGTATTCTATTTTTCCATTTGTGTCACAATTATTTTTTTCGATCGAGGTTCTTCGATTTAATGGATATCCAATCTGTCGCCGACGAATCTCCAGGTTTTTTGTTTGTTTGATTGTTTATGTTGTAGTTTTGTTTTCATTATATTGCATGTGCTGCTATTTTATTCCCTGTTTCGTATATTTGTGTGTTTTGTTTTTTTTTTTGTTTTTTTTTCTCTCCATTATTTGTTATCATTATTTTTTTTTTGCGTTTATTAATGTTGTAAATTTAGGTTAATTTTATGTTGTTTTTTTTTTGTCATTGTTCGACATTACTAATATCATTGTATATAGTTTATTAAATCAGTTATTCGTTTTTAGTTCTTTTTTAAACAATAATTAGTACGATTTTTTTGGTCCTGTTTATATGATAGGGTTACTTCTTTGCTAGATCTGTAGTTTAGTTCTCGTTTTATGTTTTTATTTTTTTCTGAATTTATATTTTTTTAAATACTTTTTTATTTGATGAGTATTGTAATGACATGTGTTATTAATTGTTATTTTGTATATCATTTTAGTATGTTTTTGTTTGTTGTTTTTATATTAATACTAAGCTGTTACAATTCCTTTTTGTCAGAAACTTATGTTCCTATATGCGATGATGCTATGAAGCCATATTGTAACGCCCCCATCTGACCTTCCGATATGGAGCCGCGTTACATTGATGTTTCAGGTTTTTGGTACGGAATAAATAATAACAATTTAAAAGCAAATACTTAAAATGCATTAAGATGAGCAAGTTATAAAGTATTGAGTCATAACATGAGTTTTAGAACAAAGTTTAAACAATTCAAAGGAAGGAATAAGTTCAGAGCGTGTAGCAACGGTGTGTAAAACGTGGAGGTGACATATATATGGTGATATATGTCACAGGATCAAAATACATAACAAAAACAAGATCCACGCCCCAGCTTACGTTCGCCACGTCCATCTCCTGCCGCTAACCTGCACAATTTAGAAAGATTGCGAGGGGCTGAGTACTTTCGTACCCAATGGAAAACATTGCCCGAAAACATACATTAAATAAAACATGCTATGCACACACACAGCTAAACACGGGGTTTTGTTGAAATAAACCGTGCTAGCCAAAACATTTTACTCACACACACTTTTTAGTGTTTGTCATACTGTTCGGTGTTGTAACTGGAAGTTGGCCGACTTCCAAGTTACGATGATTAGTAAGGAATTATGAAATTCTACCTACTATCATCTAAGTGCACTAGTCTCAGAAATCCTGTTTGAGACCCGATCGTTTCAATTCACAGACTCATCACATAACTCATCATCTTTCTCATCTCAATCAACATAATAACTCCAACCCATAACAAATTCCCCTTATAACTTCGATCCCAATCATGTGGCGTATCTACCCCACACTACTAATGAATTTTAGCTCAGTTAACATACTGGTTCCGAATTCATTGTTATACTCTCTGCCGTCGGGAAACCGACAGAGGACAGATATGACAACACAAAAGCATTAGCATAGCACATTAGTTAAAACAAAGTATTTTCTCACACACATTTTGAAAATAAAACACATTTTGGGATTTTTATAGTTTAAAGATAGTTTCCCACCTCGATGTTCTTGGTCTTATATCAGATGCTTGAGCTAGCCTTCCTTTCAACCTCGATCTCCTATAACAGTCACAAAATACCGAATAAGGTTCTACGACCAATGAGGAGTTCTATAATTCACTTAATCAATACTCATACTCTCCTCCTTTGCATTTCTTTCAAAATCCTTAAAATGATGCTAAAATCCAATTTCCAACTTTCAAACCAAAAACTATCATAATATTCCTCAATTACATGATTTAAAACCTTTCTAATTCATAACATAATTATAGGGGTCGAATGATATGGAATAAGGTTGGAAAAACTCTTAGAAATGCTTAGAAATACCCTAGGGCCGAAGGCCATTCCGAACGGGATAGGCTCGTCCCGTTCGGAACGAGCCAGAGCAAAACCCAGCCACCCCGTGCCAAATTCCGAACGGAATTTCTTGGTCCCGTTCGGGACCGTGGCGGGGCTGCCCTGCCTCGCCCGAACTCCGTCCCGAACGGAACAGCTCCGTCCCGAACGGGACGGGTCGTCTTCTCCGACGATCCTCGCCCTGAAACTCCATTTTCCGGCCAATTCTTCCGTCCGATTACACATGCAACCAACCCAAATCATTCCTAAGACTCTAATGAACATATTTCTACTCCCAAAACGCGAAATAAATGTAAGAAAAGAGAGATTTACCACCTTGCCGGAATAAATGGTGGTGGCGGCGGCGGAGGGGTTTTCCGGCGACTAAACCTTCACTTCCCGGTCTCAAAACGATCCTAGGAATAACAGGAACACAATGGAACGACGATTAGGACACAAAATCCGGCTAAGAATCGGCATTCAAGCAAGAATTTCAAAAACCCACCTCAACTCCGGCGAAACTTCTCTCTAAGATATTTCTCTTGTTTCTTCACCTCACGAGCTCTGCCACCCCTCAAATTGAAGCCCTTGACGAGAGCTTTCCAAAGATGTGAACCACTCGTCGGATGGTGGCCGGATGCGGCCGGAATCTCGCCGGAAAGAAGGCTGACGAGGGTGGTGGTTGTTTTCTTCCTTGGTTTCTCCTCCCACTCACTCTCTCTCTTTCTCAACTCAATTATCAGACAATAAGGTGGTAGGAAAATGAGACTTAGGCTTGATTCACTATTCTAATACACACCTTATTCCATAAAATTACAATATGAGGCCTCCATATAACACAATATCATATAAATCCTCAACCATAGACTATAACATTATATATATATCCATTCTAACTCCCACTCCTAACACATAATATGAGCAAGTCTTATTATTTGGCTTCACATTCATAATTAACACCCTTCTCAAGGCATAATATGTCCAAGATACAAGCATATAATCCAAAATTACATGCATAAGCTTCCAAAATGCCAATTCCCATGACCAATCCTTAGCATTAAAATTGATTATTAACATCAAATCCATAATCTTTCTTATAACTTGAATTAAAAGAAATCCCTTATGGTATAACTCCAAATATTGATTTACACAAGCTAGTTTAAAATTAAGGGTGTTACACATATGTGGGTAAATCTTTCATTACATTGGAGCATGCAATGAAGTTTTACGATGAGTATGCAAAGCAAGTTGGGTTTGACATACGTATCTACGGTAGTAAAAATGTAGATAATGTTATTACATGGAGGTATGTAGTTTGTAGTAGGGAGGGTAAAAAACTTGCTGGCGATGATGATGTTGAAAATGCACGTGATGGTTTTGTTAATAAGCGTAGACGTAGGTCTATAAGGTGCGACTGCAAAGCTCGCATTGTTTTTAAGTATGTGGCTGGGACTGGTTATGTTGTGGATAGGTTTGTAGAATTTCACAATCATAGTATGGTTGCTGTTGAGCACAAGCGTTTTATGAGGGCTAACCGCAAGCTTGATCCTATGCACCAGGAGTTCATTGTTGATTGTGTCAAATCTAGTATTGGTCCTACTCTTACATACAAATTACTCAATGAATTTCTTGGTGGTTATGAGTATGTTGGATGCACTGTTGTTGAGGTTAGGAACTTTACTAGAGATATGAAGGCTTTTATAGAAGGTTCGGATGCTCAAATGTTGCTGAATGAGTTTAGTCGTAAAAAGGAGAATTGTCCTTTATTTGTATATGAGTTCGAGGTTGATGGCGAAGACAAACTTAATGTCACGCCCCGATTTAATAATACGGCAATATTCAAAGAAATGAGGCATATCGGGTACGAGACTTGCACTTGGGGTATCAATTAACAAGAATAGTTCAAGCAAATAAGAGAGAATCATCACACTTGTCCCAAGTTAAGCAAAAGATATAAGAGGTGTGCCTCCTCAAGAAGGGATCGTAGCTCCTTGAGTGAATCAAATATCAGAGTTTTAACAGGATTAATGATCACAAAAGTTTAATCAAGATTCATTGAGTTTAGCAGCGGAAAGTTATCAAGGAAGTATGTATATGAAGATACACACTTCCGCATCTAACTATTACAAAAAGAATCTTCAGCTCCACTTCAATTGCTGCCTCGTACTCTGCTCCAAAAGCTTCTTTTAACCTGCGCATTTTAGAAATAATGCGAGGGGCTAAGTACAAATTGTACTTAGTGAACACATGCCCGAAAACATACATACATATAAGTTTGTCATGCCTTTTTAATCGGGTTGCACATGGGGTTTTAAGTTTGAAATCCTCCCATTGCACCAAAACATTTCATGAATGAGCTAGCTCTTTTACACAGTTAACTATCTGCAAAATTATGTGACTGGGAGGTGGCCTCCTACCACAGTCACGATGCTAGTTCGAGTAGGGCGCAACCCCTAACAAGTCAGCATCACAGTGCACTAACCCGTAGTAGCTTTCATACTGTCCGGGCACGATCGTTAAAGACTCGCAATACGCGCAGTCAACATCCACGTTGAATACGTTTGATGTTCTTCTCCAAGTGGGGTTCCCCCATTGAGAGGACAGATAGCAAACACAAAACAGTAGGCAATGACAAAGCAGTTTAAAACAAAACATTCCATTTCATGCTTGATATGCTTTGAAAAGAAAACATCATTTTCATGTTTTTAATTTGGCCCACTATATAGGGGTAAAATAAAGCCCACCTTGAGTAGGTGCGGTCACGTGATTGGTTGATCTAGAAGTGGATCTTCTTCTTTCCTTTTCCTATTGCATAAGGAATACGAGTAAATCCTCAAGGGATAATAGATTTATTTAAATCTAACTTCATCAAAGTAGTTCTAGACTCTTAATCGATCTTGGACTTCTCACGTTTGAGCCATCGGATAAGGATATAGAAGAATGATTTTGCAATTTAGTTTGACGGACAAGGTAGTCAAACATTTATTCAATAGCTCGTGATTCAATATCGAGCATTAATTCAAGAAGCATGAATAATAATTTAATTTGACTGATCGAAACCAATGACTTCGTCAAGTGACTATGCACTTTCAAGAGTTTAAAATTGAAAGAAGTTTCATTGCGAATCATCGTACATTACTTGAGAGTATAAGAACTCATCAAGTTGTTTCAACGAAATAATCGAGGAGATTATTGATCTTAGATGAAGATCAATTAAGATTTCGAAAGTTAAGGTTCAACAAGTTTAATTTAACAATAAGCTTCAAGGAAAATCGAGTTAGTTAGGTTAAGCAAATCAAATTGATTTGAATTGAAAAGATTCTCGGAGAAGTTATGGAAGATAACATCTCATTGTCGATAGATACAAGGAATATCAAACGAAATTGGAATTCAATTAATCGAATGATGAATTTAGAATTGAGATATGGTTGTATTAATCGATCAATCGAAAGGATATCAAAAGGTATAAATAAATGATAAGTCGAATCGATCGAAGAATGAAAGTTGAAAATTTCAAATTATGTGTCTGTGTCGATCGACATAAGAGGTGTCGATCGACATGGATGTTTGACATACATATGCGTGTCGACCAAAACATGTGTCGACCGGTTTGGTTTGTGTCGGTCGATATGAAGAAAAGTCGACCAAGTTCATGTGTGTGTCGACCGACACCAAGTGTGTCGATCAAAATGGCTTGTTATGTTAAGAATGTCGATCGAAATGAAGTGTGTCGATCGATACGAAGGATGGACAACAAAATCTCAAGGAACAACATCTGTGTCGATCAAAATTTTGGCTCTGTTTCGGTCGACACAATCTGTGTCGATCGAAACAGAGGCTTGCTGCCTTCGGCGGAAATTTTTGTGTTTTGGCTCAAACGGTTATCCGAACTCGTCCAATCGATTTCTAACAACACCAAATGGTTCCTAAACATATATAATGAGTCTAGACATGATTTAAACTACCAAATCATGTTGGAATCGAGATTTAATCATAACATTACCATATTGGACAAATATGCCAAAAATGCTCCAAAATCAACACAAATCGATTCCTAGGTCGATATATCGTCTCTAGGCTCATAATATAACATGCTTAACATGCATACGTACTCATAAACTCATGATCAAGCCTAGATCATAACATTTATCAACTAGGGCAAAAATCATAACATGTTTAAATCGATAAAATAGCTAGAGGGAGGTTCGATTTATACCTCTAGGACGTTCGTTGAGCTTCGTGGGCTTGATCAACCTTTGATTCCTCAATTTCTTACTTCAAAACACGAAGAAAAGAGATTCTAAGGTCGGAAATGGAAAGGAAACGAAGAGAGGATTCCGAAAAGGTATAGCTTTACCTTGAAAACTCCTCGCCGGAGCTTCGTCGGAGCTCGCCGGAGTTGGTCGCCGGAAATCTCTTGGTAAATTTTGAGAGAGAGTGAAAAGTGTTAACTTATGAATGAAGCCTTCTATTTATAGAAAGGAGGCGAGGGTAATTTCGGAATTACCGAAAGTAAAAAAGGTTAAAGTGGTTGTCATTCGCTTGTCACATCGGTCACTTTAACATCACTTCACATCAACTCCACATCTCCTCGCGTCATTGCACGGGAGACCGTAATATTTTGTTTACTCCCGAATATTTATCGATCGATATTATCCCGATACGAAAATGTCGGGTCATCGAATAAGTTATCGAGGTTAATTACTAATTTAATATTTAATTACCCTTCTTGAAATGGGATTGGCAAATGAATAAATACCCAAAATAATAAATCACCATATCAAAACGATCGCATAGTTTGAATTAAATTTGATGACAAAATATAAATTTCGGAAAAATCGATAATTACATTAAAATTTTCGAGGGGCGTTACATCCTCCCCCACTCGAAAAAAATTTCGTCCCGAAATTTCGCAAATTACATGAACAGTTCGGGATACTTCTCCTTCATCTTGTCTTCAAGTTCCCACGTTGCTTCTTCGGTACCATGGTGCTTCCAAAGAACTTTGACAAGGTTGATCTTCTTGTTGCGGAGATCTTGCGTTTTGAAATCCATGATTGCCTCTGGTCCTTCTTCGTAAGTCAAATCAGGTTGAAGTTGAACTTCATCTTGTTGAATAACGTGTCTTGGATCATAGATATACTTCCGTAATTGCGACACGTGAAAGACGTTATGAACATTCCCGAAACTCGGTGGCAAAGCCAAACGATATGCTACGGCTCCAATTCTCTCTAGAATCTCGTAAGGACCAATATATCGAGGTCTAAGCTTACCTCTAGCTCCAAAACGAATAATTCCCTTAGAGGGCGATATCTTCAAAAAGACTTTATCTCTACTTCAAAAGTCAACTCAGTTCGTCTCTTGTCAGCGTAAGACTTTTGTCGATCTTGAGCTTCTTTGATTCTAGCACGGATCTGTAGAACGATTTCTATCATCTCAGCGACTGAGTCAGGTCCTAAAACCTTTCGTTCTCCGACTTCATCCCAATACAAGGGAGATCTGCACTTTCTTCCATAAAGTGCTTCATATGGGGCCATTCCAATAGTGGCTTGAAAGCTGTTATTATATGCAAATTCGTCAATGGTAGAATGGCTTCCAATTTCACCCCTTGGTCTAGAACGACTGTTCTGAGCATATCCTCTAGGGTCTGAATGGTTCTCTCAGTTTGACCATCAGTTTGAGGGTGAAAGGCAGTGCTGAAGTTCAATCGAGTTCCGAGCTCTTTTTGCAAGCTAGTCCAAAATCGTGAAGTGAACTTCACGTCTCTGTCAGATGTGATCGTCGTTGGCACTCCATACAATCGAATGATTTCCTTGACATAAATCTGGGCCAACTTATCTGATCTATATGTAATCTGAATCGGCAGAAAATGCGCACTTTTGGTTAAGCGGTCCACAATTACCCAAATGGCAGTGTTTCCTCTTTGAGACTTTGGTAAACCGGTTACAAAATCCATAACTATTATGTCCCACTTCCACTCAGGAATGTCAAGCGGCTGTAACTTTCCATACGGCCTTTGATGCAATGCTTTCACTTGTTGACATGCCAAACATCGTTCTACGAACAGGGCTATGTCTCGCTTCATGCCTTCCCACCAAAATTTAGACTTCAAGTCTTGATACATCTTCGTACTTCCAGGGTGAGCAGTGTACGGTGTTTCGTGTGCTTCTCTCATGATTTCTTCTTTCAAATCATTAACCTTCGGCACACACAATCTTCCGTCGTACATTATGGCATTATCGGAAGCTTCTTAAAAGTTTGCGACTTTCTTCTCACGAATCTGAAGTCGTATCTTCTCCAAACCTTCATCTTTCCTTTGCGCTTCCACCATTCTCGTCCTTAGATCAGGACTTGCCAATAAGGCTGCTATTTTCGTACTCACCGTCTCTGGTGGTGAGACTACTTCAAGATTCAATTTCTCAAAATCCTTGATCAATTCATCCCTTTGTGTTATCACAGCACAAGCTTTGGCTGGAGACTTTCTGCTTAACTCATCAGCTACTGAATTAGCTTTTCCTGGATGATAATTAATGATCAAGTCACAGTCCTTCACTAGTTCTAACCATCTTCTTTGTCTCATATTCAGATCTTTTTGCTCAAAGAAATATTTGAGGCTCTTGTGGTCAGTGAAGATCGCACATCTAACTCCATAGAGATGATGTCTCCAAATCTTCAATGCATGCACGATGGCTGCTAGTTCTAGGTCATGGGTTGGGTAGTTTAATTCATGCGTCCTCAATTGACGTGATGCATATGCAATTACTTTGCCTTCTTGCATCAACACACAACCTAGACCATTCTTCGAGGCATCTGTATACAGCTCATAGTCTTTATCTGCTTCTGGTACCGCCAAGACTGGGGCAGTGGTTAAGAGTTCTTTCAAACGTTGGAAACTCGCTTCACATTCTTCAGTCCACGTATACTTGATTCCTTTCCTCAGAAGTTGCGTCATTGGTCTGGCGATCTTAGAAAATCCTTCAATGAATCTACGATAATATCCTGCCAGTCCAAGAAAACTTCGAACTTCATTTGGGGTTTTAGGAGCTTCCCACTCCTTCACAGCTTGTATCTTAGCTGGGTCCACTTTGATTCCTTCAGCGGATACTATGTGTCCTAGGAACATTACTTCTTTCAACCAAAATTCACATTTGCTGAATTTGGCGTACAGTCTCTCCTTTCGCAGGGTTCTCAAGACTGTCCTCAGATGTTCTCGATGTTCCTCTTCACTCTTCGAGTAGACAAGGATGTCATCTATGAAGACTAGGACAAAATTATCTAGATATGGATGAAACACACGATTCATAAGATCCATGAATACTGCTGGTGCGTTTGTCAATCCAAAAGGCATCACTACAAACTCATAGTGGCCATATCTTGTTCTGAATGCGGTCTTGGGAATATCCGTTGAACGGATCTTGAGCTGATGGTATCCGGACCTAAGGTCAATCTTCGAAAAGACCTTTGCTCCGTTAAGTTGATCAAAGAGATCGTCTATCCTTGGGAGTGGATACTTGTTCTTCAAAGTGAGTTTGTTCAGCTCGTGGTAATCAATACACATGCGCATAGACCCATCTTTCTTCTTCACAAAAAGAACAGGCGCTCCCCAAGGCGATGCACTGGGTCGAATGAATCCCAGGTCTAGCAATTCTTGCAATTGCACCTTCAACTCTTGCAGTTCCTTGGGGGCCATTCTATACGGAGCTTTTGAAATAGGAGCCGCACCTGGTTCAAGGTCAATAACAAATTCTAATTGCCTATCTGGCGGCAATCCAGGTAGCTCATCGGGAAAAACATCTTCAAATTCTCTGACAACTTCTACGTCGCTGACAGTAATGTCCTTCTTGTCATCCTCATTGAGGTACACAAGGAAAGCTTGACTATCCTTTATGCTGGCCAATCGGTATGCTTGCATGGCAGAAATTAGGGGAATCCTTGTTCCTTTCCGAACTCTATGCAAGTACACTGGTTCTCTCCCAGCTTGTTCAAAAGACACGATCCTGTCCTTGCACTGAATGGTAGCTTGGTTTTCTTCCAACCAGTCCATTCCTAGAATCACGTCCACATCTTTTATTTGTAGGACGTTCAAACCTTTGGCTCTTAATATGCATGTTCCAAAAGAGATTTCTAAGGTCGGGCAGGTACGGTTCGAGAGAGTTGATCCACCGGTCGGGGTGATTACACACAAATCGTTCTTAGTTCTCTCGGTACTAAGCCCTAGGTTCTGGACACAGTCTTCAGATATAAATGAATGTGATGCACCAGTATCAAAAAGCACAATGATCGGTGACTGGTTTACTAATCCCATACCTGTCAGGTTTCCCTGATCTTCCTTCTCTTTCGGCTGATCAAGAGCGTAGGCTCTTCCTTGACGTGTTGGCTGCTGAGCTGGCTGATGTTGATTCTGCTGCTGCGGCGGTTGCTGTTGCGGTTGCGGCTGCTGAGGCACTTGCTGAATCGGCCTGGCTTGAATAGCACGGTTCCAGCTGTTCTTGGGCTTCTACTGGCCTTGCAGTGCTCGCAGTTGAGTATTGCCTTGGTTGCCTTGGCGCTGATTCCGGAAATCCTGGCGATTGTTGCCTTGGCGACACTGTGACGAATAGTGTCCCATCTTCCCGCATTTGTAGCAATTGGCACGGAGTGCAGCGCATTCTCCCGGGTGGTCTCTCCCACAGTGGTTGCAGCGTTTGACAGCAAAGTTTCCTTGACGATTGTTTCCTTGGTTCTGGAAATTCCTTTGATTCTCCGCTTGATTGTTGCGGAAATTCTGGCTGCCTTGCCAGTTTCTTCTTTGTCCGGTTATCTGGGTCTGTGCAACATCATCCTGCTTTCTTTTTGTCCCTGATCCAATGGGTTGCATGGGTTGCTCGGGTTTGTTGGCCAAGAGAGCAGCTCGCAGTCCATTCCTCAGTGCTGCTTCGATGTTCAGGGCTCGCTGCAGTGCGTCGGTATAATCTAACCCAGTTAAGCAAGCAAGAGAAGCTTGGATGTCTGTTTTCAATCCAGACATGAATTGAAGCGCCTTCTTCTGCTCAGTGTTCACCGTGTCTGGAGCATACATCGACAGGCTATTGAACATTCGGTCATATTCCGTTACAGACATTTCTCCTTGCACAAGGCGGTGGAATTCTGCTTGTTTCTGGACTCGGTACGTCAGAGGGATGTACTTGGTGTAGAATTCCGCCTTAAATTGATCCCAAGTTAGGGCATCTTCTTGCTCAGGAGTGAGCGTCTTCATATGGGTATCCCACCAGTGTTCGGCTTCGTCAGTCAGTTGGAAAGAAATGCACTGGACTTTCTCTCGGTCGGTGCAATCAAGTATTCTGAAGATCCTTTCCATGGACTTTATCCATGTTTCAGCTTTAGGCGGATCTTCGGTTCCGTCTAGTAGCGGCGGATTCTGTCGGGTAAAGATCTCCCCGATCCTTCTAGGTTCAACAGGAGGTGCTTGCATCTCCTCATCATAGTGCTCCCAATTTTGTTCATGTTGGGGTCCTTCGCCTTGGTTTGGGTTTGGTCCCTCTGGGTTCAATTGAGGTTGGCCTCTTCCACGGCCTCGTCCTCGTCCTCGGCCTCGACCTCGTCCTCGGCCGCGGCCTCTAGCAGGGGCTTCTCTAGGCGGCATTCTGCAAAGCAAATAGTAGTTAAAAGGGTATTCAGGACCCTAAATATGCACAATGCGTACCGAAAAATCCTTTTAAGGATTGCACAATCATATTACAACACTTGAGTAGTGTAGGTTATCCCACAATTTAGGGTTAACAGTCTTTTAAGGGACAGTATTCCCTTCAATACTTGGCATTAGCCCATGCTACACAAATCGTTATACGATCAAGAAGATGTAATATTAAGATGGAAAGCATTAAACATAACAACAGGATATACATCCGTAATGCCCGGAAAGTGGGCGGTAACATTTCCATTAGAAATCTTGGGGTCGCCGCGTTTGAAAATTGGCTTCCCGCTACCAAGATTACAACATTCGTCTTCTCCCATGGGAGGCATCCTACTTACTATTACAACGATTACATCTGAATAGTTAGAAACGGGTCCAACTAGGTACCCTACAACCACACATCC
>JAPKLW010002363.1:59326-93048 GCA_026898455.1 Plectranthus barbatus | reverse complement strand
TATATATATATATATAGGGTAGTGATCAGGTGAGAATAGGAGTTACTATGAGAAATAAGAATAAATCTCGCGCGTCCATCTCATCAAATCGACGAACAGGATAACGCGACATTTTTGCCCCAATATCCTGCAGTTTTAGCCTTTAAAGGCTAAAACTGTAAAAACACTCAAACATAAACAACAACCTTCATTTTAGCCCGATTTTCTTCATTTTTAGCCCGATTTACTTCATTTTTAGCCCTATTTACTTCATTTTTGGTTCGATTTACTTCATTTTTACATAAATACGAATTCAAAAAAATTAAACATTTACAAAGACCAACCACAAACCTACCACATCCTGCAGTTTTCCTCGCTTTTACTTCAGTTTTGAATAAACACAAATTAAAAAAAAAACTAAATGCAATAATACCAAATATCAACATTTACACAACTGCTACACGGTTTCATTATTACGTTGTTTCAGTACAACTTTTCAATACATTTTTCGAAAAAAACTCTTCACATTGAACAAAATTTCAATTCCTCTCTCAAATTTTCTTCAGACATTCGACGGTTTTCTGTGGAATTCTACTCGCTTTCGCCAATTTCAAATAAATGAACCTGTAAGATGAAAAAATGAACAATGTTAACACTAAAGATGCACAATAATAAAGGAAAAATGAACATCTGAACAACACAATTTTTTTTAAACTATCAACACAATTTGGAATAAATGAACCTAAAAGATGAAAAACTGAACAATGTTAACACTGAAGATGCACGATACTAAAGCAAAAATGAAGATCTGAATAACAATTTTTTTAAAAAAAACTATCAACACAATGTTGAATAAATGAACTTGTAAGTTATAAAGATGCACAATGTTAACACAAAAGATGCACGATACTAAAGGAAAAATGAACATCTGAATACCACAATTTTTTTAAAACTATATTTATGCACGAATCTATTACAAACAATGTCTAGAATTCAAAAACAAGATCAAATCATCTCCTAACATAAAAAAAATCAATAGAACCATGAACACTATCGAAAATAAAAAATACAAAGTATTAAACTTACCTTCAGATCGATCAGACATGTCATGTTCAAACTACAGAACTCCAAAATAAAAAACAAAACTCCACAAAAACCACAATTTTAAAGCCGACAACAATCACGAACGCCAAATCCAGAAATAAAAAAAATCGATCGAGAAAAGCTATATTAATCGAATCAAACAAAGGAGGAATAAGATATCAGAACGCGCGAAATAAGGAATACAAAATCTAATTAAATATGGAATTATATACCTTTTAAGTCTTAAAAATCCTAAAATTACAAAAATAACCTAAAAGAATCAAAACTGCATGATAAATGAGGAAAACTGCACACGGAGTAAATTTGATCATGAGCGTTGATAACACGAAATCAAAGGCTGAGATTTATTCTCATTTCTTATACTAAAAACTATTCTCATATGATCACTACTCTATATATATGTTATCATGTAGTGTGATAGATATAAAAGTTTATAAGTAAATTATAAATATAGCATGTTGACTAGTTCATGGCATATAGTTTAATTCTTTGACTTCATCTTAATAAGGTTGGTCGGGATTGTAACAAATTTTGAAGTCAAACTTTTCTAACATTAGGAAATGGATCGTCACATTAATTATTAATATATTGTTTTGATTTTGAATGTTTCTTCATGGTTAAGAAAAACTATTATTTGATTTGTATGGATAATTGATAATATACTTCATTTTGTGCACCTCCCCATTCCCATTTCTTTTTAATTATAAAATATAGTACTTTAAATCCAACTCCATTTGATTCTCATCATATCCAAATTTCATAATTTAATGGATACATTGAAGATGCTTTCATTGGCATTTATTTTATAATAAGTTTTATTACCAATCAAAATATGATACAATTGTAATACTATTTATATTTATGCAAGATAATTTTACTGTCGTGAACGATGACAATAATAGCATATGAATTATAAACGAGAATTCAAAGAACACAAGAACACAATATTTACGTGGTTCGACAATGTGCTTACATCCAAGGCGAAGAAGCAGTTCGATCTTTATTATTTTTGGAACAACAATGAATACACAAATACATTAAGTATTTATATTAAACCCTGGGAATTACAAAAGTTTAAAAATACCCCTATCATACCGCGGGGGCTCCACCCCCGCACCCCGGGCCTATTAATCTATCCGCGGCAAACACGGGGCAGATTCCTGCTCCGCTCCGCAAGCATCTGCTTGCCCCCTTCCTTATTGATATATGAGCCACATCAACACTTACAATATCTTATATCCATATTTTGACAATACCGTACTAATATTAATCGGGAAATTTTCTGATCAAAATAGCATATTTCAAACAAAATAAAAAATATTCAGAATAGTACTCCCTCCGTCCCATTTTAATAGGCCCTTTTCTTTTCGGCACGGAAATTAAGAGTTGTGAGTGTAGGAAGAGTTAGTGGAATGAATATTTTATTGTTGTATGTGAAAAAGTTGTCATTTTTGGAAAGGGGCCAATTTAATTGGGATGCCAAATTCGGTAAGTGGGCCTATTCTAGTGGGACAGAGGGAGTACGTGCTATGCCTATCATAGTTCAATCATAGTGTGCAAAAATGCCTCACAAATACATGTCTTACCGGAGTCTCATTCTTTTACGAATTATTTTAACTTTAATGTTTTGTTTTATTTTATCTTAACACTTTTTTTACTTCCAGTCCCATGACATTCGCAACATTTTCTTTTTTGGTTCGTCCCAGAACACTTGTAGTGTTTCATTTTTTTGGAAATTTTTTACTAATTAATCACCCACAAAACCTACTCTAGTGCTATCATACTATCTATCATACTCCGCTATCTCTCCTAATCATTAATCGACTAATCCTATTCCAGTATCTCTCATAATCATTTTTTCTTAATTTTTGCATACAGTCAAATGTCTCAAGAGACCCGGAAAGAGGGAGTATTATCTCTCTATATTTTTGAGTTAAAAAAGGGGAAAAGGTAAAAGACTTTGCAGCTTGCACGAACTTTAACAAATAACGTGCCGCTTTTGTTACAGTTATTTACAAATGTCGCTCTCTTATTTTTAACTGGCAACTTCCAATTCTTTATCTAACTGTTAATCTTTTTGGAAATGTGCCGCGTAACTATCTCAATTTGATCTCTCTCTCTCTCTCTCGTAGAAATTACCTTCTGGATTTTGACCTTTGCTGCTGCTTATTTATTTATGGAAATTTACCGCGAAAGTATTTGAATTTGATATATCTTTCCAAGAATTTTCCGTTTGGTTGACCTGCTCTGTAATTTATTTATTATTACTATTGTGAGGATTTTAATCGTGGGTATTCGGATTAAATCTTGTTTGTTACAGATATGAGTTATCTATGGGTAGTTCATTCTTACTGCGTTTCTCTGAAACAAACCTCGTGATTTTCGCTACTTTATAATCTGGATTATATCTGGGATTACTCAAATTCCCATCTTACTGTTTCCCATTATGCTGTAATTTCTAGAATTCTGATTTGTGGTCAAGTTTAGTCAATTTTTAACTAATAATAATATATTGGGATATTTTTCCAAGATATTAATAGATCAGGGTATAAAGATTATGGTATTTTTAACTTATGTAAATTGATTGATGTATTTTTCCGAAAATGTAAATAGTTGAGGGTATTTTTCCCAATCACATATATTATTACTGCACAAGTTCCAACAGTAAAGGATGTAGACTGTTATTTGTTGGATTACAACTCCGACATTAGTATAATATTTTTCTATTTTGGTTGAACAAGTCCATACAATTTTGTTGTTGGCAATCTTCAAAATGATAGTATATGAACTCTTATATCTAAATCAGCATTCTCTTTTGGAATATGGATTTTCCTAACCCAACGGAAGAAGAAGCATCATATTTTGCATAAGATTATGGTTGCAGCCTATTGAGAAATATAGAAATATAAAAATATATTTATAAGCAGCTTATATTAATTAACAGTTTATTAGTAGAAAAATTACCAAATTTAAATTGGAGGGGTTGACGTAATTAGGGTTGGTGGCAATCTACTATAAATCTAGAATCATGAGGACTTTTCCATGGTTCTCAACTAGAAGAGGAATTGGTCTGATTGATTTTATCTTTAATTTTTTTACAATGCTAAATGAAAATGCGTCCTTTGATCTAGTGCAAGAAATGTAAGTTTTTCAATCCAACTTACCAAACACAATAATCATTGCACTTCACATGAAAAACGATATCATCTTATATATAAAAATTTCAAATAAAAAAATTTCGAGATCTACCTTTCCTTCATTCCGGACTAAAAAAGAATAGAGTTAAAATGAGATCTGATATCAAACATAAGGTTTAGTTGTTTGTTTGTGATAGTTATGGATCAATACATTCCAAAAAAGAAGTTTTTCGAGTTTAAATTTCATCAACTTACAATAATATGACTAAAATATATGTTTTTGTTCACGTACCGTGCAAGCGTGGGTGCGCTCTGTCTATGAAGACAATTTAGTTGACTTAGTCAGAAATTTCAACAATTAATACTTAGTCGCCAATCCATACATTCAAATACATTCGATTTATAGTCTTAATTGCTTGAGATGATGTCATGGATTTAAACATCTAAATGGGTATAAGTTAGAGTAGTTTACAAATTAGTGTATGAGAATGAAGTGCATTATATAGTAGATGATAAAAAATAATATATATGGAGTACTCTCATAGTAAAAGTAGAAAAATATTAAGTATTCTCATCCCACGATCTAAAAAATAGTTTAATTATCAATTAGAAAGTTGAAAAATAATTTTTTTTGTCCCGAAATTGGAAATTTGATACACAATGGAAATTTTACAAGAAAACTTGCACTTACAAATTGATTGTTACTCACAAGTTTGTGTCTTTGAAAACTTGTTTTTAGCGAGTTTAAAATTAGGTTCTGTTTCATGACATACTTCAACACTTAGATAGTGTTGAGTTTTAAATCCTTGCGAGAAAGTAAATAAAGAAGTAAATGCAAAAGGATTTATGGACCTTAAGTCTAGAATACACTAAGCTCCAGAATACAAGAGTTCTCACGATCTATCGCAAGCTGATGAATTCCACCGTCCACCAGTCCACTTGCTCACTCGCCCAGACCATTGTGCCATCCGCTTCGTAGACTTGAAGTGTGGGCACACCACACAGCCTCGTCTATGGAACTTGGAAACTTTAAGGTTCTTCTTGGAACAGTCGAACACTTTGGCTAAATGCTCGTAAAAATCACAACTTGGAGAAAAGATGCGACTCCTGTGTTCTTACTTGTAGAGTGAGAACACCAAAATGTAAACTTGTGCTTCGAAAGCAACAAATCTCGTGTCCAAAATTAGCACACAGTTAACTAAGAAGTTAACCACGAACGTTTGAAAGTTTTGAGCTTGAGATCTTTTAAGCAAATCGCTATTTGTTGCCTACTTTTATGGTCCAAAAAGACTGTTGTTAGGAATATTGTTAGATTATTCAAATCCTCCATAGTAAACCAATTCATTATCATAGTTTGATGTGTTTTGGTGGATCAAAGCTACAACAACTTAGTATTGAGTCTATTCTAAAAAGTCTTGTATAATAATTCATACTCGAGTTGTAATAGATTAAGAAATAGAAAGTCTCTAGTTTGCTGAGGGAGTCAGCAAACATATCCAATTGCTGAAGACAACTGAAAATTAGAATGATCAGCGTTGCGGAGGAAGCAACAAAGAATGCTGAAGAAGGAGTTCCAGCAATCTACAAAGCAATATGACGCATGAACAAATAGCAGACGACAACTAGCAACCAGCAATCAAGAGAAAGATTATAAAGCCAAATAACAGACAGATTGCAAGTTACGATAAGAATCAACCAATCAAGAGGATGGAATAATCATCATGAAAGAAAAAGGGCTTCAGACCTACAAAGGATCCGTTATCACAAGAGACGACTAAAGTTAAATGCTATGCTAATTAAAGACCAAGGAACTTGAAGAGTCTCCACTACAGAAAAAGGAAGCATGCAGATAGGCGAGCATTCCCTTTGAGTCTAACGAATAAGATTCAAACGGTTGTTTGAATCTTCACCTATAAATAAGTGTCATCCTTATTTGATTCAAAGGTTCGCGACTACGTAAAACACAAGACAACAGGAAAGAGATAAAACTTATTCTCTCCATTACACGAACTCATCCGAGCTAAGTTTATAATTGAAGCTTTCTGCAAGCTTTCATACAGACGCTCGAAGACCTGAGAAGTTTATCTTCAAAAGGTAACTTTGGGATTCCTTCTATTCCAGAAAGAATCTAGCAGTCACTATTGCGGTGCAAAAGTGATTTATACGGACTACGCCAACACAAGGATAGGTTCCGAGAAGAAATATAAAACTCCCAGCAGTTGACGTCCGAGGAGAAGGGAGGTTTGTCCACACTCTTAGGAGCGACACCGATTGAAGATTGGAGATCGAGGTGCTTGAAGGTGCGCACTGACCAGACAGAAGAGCTGCTCAACATTAGAGATCAGACCTGACCTTGTACTCATTATTCTAGTGAATTTTCAGTTAGAGAACTGGAGAGTGGACGTAGAACAATTGTTCGGACCACTATAAAATCCTTGTGTCATTTATTGCTTTGCTTATCGGTGTAGTTATTGTTTAAGTTATTTGAAACTCAACACATCAAGTGTTGTTGTATAAACTTTAATCAATCTAACTTATACACGAGCTGAAACATTAAGATAAACGCTTGCTAAGTCGTGACCTTAGCAAGATACGTGCAAGATAATCTTTAATACTTCCGCTGCATATAATCATAACTCTGATTGGGGACCAACAAGTAGTATTAGAGCGATTTATCTTTACAGACTAGATGCTTCTGAGTCGCCAGATCTTTGTCTTGCATATCTGTGTTTCTGTGTTCAGCTCAGGTTCAAGAAAATGACGCACAACACAAAGCTTCCCAAGTTCACTCCAGAATCCTACTCTACCTGGAAAAAGAGGTCGATGATCACACTATGAATGTGCATCCTGAGATGAGACGAGTGATCGAAGTCGGACCCATCAAGATCCAGAAGGTGAGAACAAGGGTTGGAGAGAATGTTGAAGGACCATATGAAATGGCAGACAAACCACTTGATGAATGGACTCAAGAAGAACGAACCAGAGATCAAATTAACTACATCTCCATGGATCTAATTCTAGGTGCCTTGTCACCTACTCTAATGGCCGAAGCATTGGAGTACAAAAGTACCAAAGAAATGTGGGATTTTTTCAGCACTCTGGACAAAGAATCAGACCATATGAAAAGAAACAAGCTACAACAATGGGTAGCCAGGTATGAATCTTTCTATTTGATTCCAGGTGAAACCATCAAGGACATGGAGGCAAGATTCAACAAGATGGTAGCTGAGTTAAAGAAGTTGGGAAGGACTTATGAAATTCCTGACATGAATTCAAAATTCCTCTCACGACTACCTAAGGAGGATTGATTCGTCAAAGTAAACAGTCTAAAGGATAAGGATTTGTCAAATATTAGCACCAAGTAGGTGTTCACTCAACTAGAAGCTCATGAATGGGATATCGCCCAGATCAACAAGAATAAGGCTGTTCGCGCTGCTGTCAACATTGAAGAACCAATGGAAGATGCTGTAGGAACTGAGTCTACAATAGGCGACATGAATCACCATTTATTAAAACTCCGGATTCGATTTATGGATATCAAAATAAATATCATGACAAACAGCAAATGCCCTATGCATGCTCCTATTTAATTTAATTCGTAGATTCAAAGGGATACCTTAAACTCCAAGGACTGATCTACAGATCTAGATCGATGACGGCAATGAAGATGGTGCAGATCTGGATCTGGAATTGATCAAAACGATGGTGTTCCTACAAATCTGATCTTCTGATCTGTTCCCTTGCTCGATCCGAAAATCTGGCGAGGATACGCTACCGGATATACAGCCGCCCACTCTCTCACAATCTCTCTAGGGTTTCTGATTTGAAAATCAAAACTTAAAACTTATGTGGGCAAGTGAGAGATTCATCTATTTATATAGATCTGAGAATGGGCTATTAGGGTTTAATAAACCCTAATGGGCTCTGAGCAGTGTTGGGCCAGACCAGGGATCAAATGCAAATAATAAAGTGGGCCTCCTATTAATTAATTCCATGTTCAACCTAGAACATATTAATTAATAAACATTAATTCATGCCACCAGAGAATTAATGCTGACCTACCCCTTTATTACCACGTTATTAGGAACGGGTTGCATTGACTTGGTTAATCCCCATATTTAAGGTTTCAGACATTCATTAATTAATTCAGCGTATGACAATTAGCTGTAATTAATTAATCTCTTATTATTCCTGAGTAGTACCACTCAACCCTTATCGCTTATGCTTGAATCGATGATTCAGCCTGCAGGACTTAGCATAACGAACCTCGTGAGCTTCTCAGGGAATGTCACCATCATTAAACGGATATGGTTATCTAAATCCAGCCTGAGGAAACCCCACACAAATTGCCATCACCCAAGATGTAGATATACGAGTACATGTAAGACTCTCCACCATAGCAAGTCAAAGTGATAGTCAACCCATGTGTGCCCCTCAACTTTCAATAGACTTTAGATCCGACCAAATTACCGAGATCTTTACTCATTCATATGTCAAGTAGAACGGTTCATCTCACTGTTGATCCTATCAATACATTGAGATGTACCGGTCACACAAAGCAGTCAAGATAAACCACTTATGGACTTGTGTGCCGCAGCCTAAACCGACAGCCAAACCAGAAACTATCTCAGTTGTGATAACTGTTTATATCTCGCTAGGTCGAACGATCTATACGATCTTCTGTGATCTCTTACACACCGTATGATCTCCCTATCGACGAGATAACTGGATGTGTTTGTTCGCATCGTATTATTGTTAATTCAGATAGGAGTTGTTTATTGCAAGTCATTAATGATTACCAGTATATCAAACATAACGTTTCCTAATATACCAATCATAATTCTTTTATGTATACAATTCCAACAATCTCCCACTTATACTCAAATCATTATACCATTACTTTCCAGAGTATAACATGTGTCTATTCTAATCTAGCTATTATATTTGGTCACCAGGTGGCCGGCATCTACCTCAGTCCTAGGCTACGAACGTGACCCTCGCATGCCTTCTGTGGTAAGCCTTTTGTAAATGGATCCGCTAGATTATCCTTCGTGTCAATCTTCTCTATTTGCACATCGCCCCTCGCTACGATTTCTCGTATGATGTGGTACTTTCTCTCTATGTGCTTTGACGCCTTGTGAGTTCTTGGTTCCTTAGAGTTTGCTACTGCACCAGCATTATCACAATATATCGTGATGGTCTTGGGCAAACTCAGAACAATATCTAACTCTTGGAGGTAGTTCCGGAGCCATACTGCTTCTTTAGAAGCTTCTGAAGCTGCCACATACTCAGCTTCCATGGTGGAGTCTGCGATACATTTATGTTTCGCACTCCTCCATGATATATCTCCACCTCCCAAGGTGAACACATATCCCGAGGTCGATCTCTTCTCATCCTGATCTGCCTGGAAATCCGAATCCGTATAACCCACAGGGCACAAACTCTCACACTGATATACAAGACAATAGTCTCGAGTTCTTTTCAGATACTTGAGAATATGTTTGACAGCAGTCCAGTGTGCCTGTCCAGGGTTAGACTATTATCTGGCCACCATGCCCACGGTATAGCAGATATCTGGCGTCGTACATAGCATCGCATACATGAGACTTCCTACTGCCGAAGCATATGGTACTTTAGCCATCTCATCCTTCTCCTCTTCTGTTGCAGGGCATTGTGCCTTAGACAGAGGAACACCATGTCTAAAAGGTAGCAACCCTTTCTTGGCATTTTGCATGTTAAAACGAGCAATTACAGTATCAATATAAGCGGCCTGAGACAAGCTTAACATCCTCTTCTTGCGATCACGCAAGACTTTAATCCCAAGGATGTATCCAGCGTCTCCTAGGTCCTTCATTTGAAACTGTTCGGATAACCATCTCTTTATGTCTGACAACACCTTCACATCGTTGCCAAATAGAAGAATGTCATCTGCATAAAGTGCAAGGAATACCATGCTTCTGCTGACGTTTAATCGGTACACACAACTTTTGGTTTCGCATTGTGAAAATCCATAGGATTTAATCACATCATCGAAACGTTTGTTCCATGACCGTGAAGCCTGTTTAAGTCCATACAAGGACTTCTTTAGCTTCCAGACAAGATGCTCTTCACCATCCTTCACATAACCCTCTGGCTGCTGCATATAGATGTCACGACCTTCCTCAAGGTACCCGTTTAAAAATGCAGTTTTGACATCCATCTGCCATATTTCTAGGTCCATATGTGCTGCTATGGATAGAAAAATTCGAATGGATTTGAGCATGGCTACCGGTGAGAAGGTCTCGTCATAGTCAATGCCCTCCTTTTGACTATAAACCTTCGCCACCAACCTAGCTTTAAAAACCGTTATTTCTCCTTTCGAACCTTTCTTCCGTTTGTACACCCATTTGCAACCTATGGCCCGAAAGCCCTCAAGTAGTTGATAACTCTTGAAAAAGAGTTATATTCTCCTTTATTTTAGTTCGTTTTAGAGAGTCTTTCGTCTATATTTACCCAAATAAATATTGTTTTAGTCTTATATTTAGTTGTTCGAGTCCTTTCATGTTTATTTCGTGTTTTGGAATAAATAATATTGTTTTTGGAGGATTTGGAGTGAAATTGTCGTGCAGGAAATTGCCTTGTTTTCGAAGTCTATGCTGGAGCATAGGAAAGCAGATGCTGTAGCACGTTGAGCTGAATCACTCCTAATCAACTTCAGTCAAAGCTGCGGGTATGACGTGGAAAAGTCTATTTTTGCTGATGTGGGAGTGCGAAAATAGCTGAATTTCACCCAACTTTCCCAAGGACAATTTGGGGAACCTGAAAGTGGAAACCTAGAGATTGGGGAGAGGTATAAAAAGCAAAATTGTGGAGAGAGAAAGGGAGCCTCACTTTGGAAGAATCGAAATACACGAGAGCTTCAGATTTTCAGCAAGAGGAAGGAAAAGAGAGATTCAGCTGGAAGGAAGATTGGAAGGGAAGAGTAGCTCACTATCTTAGCTCATTTGCCGTGAGTCAAGACGGGAGTGAGGAATCATTCCTCTTGAGGGGCAATTGAAGGGGGAGTCTATTCTTCTTCTTTTATTTCTTTAATTCCAAGGCTGATTATGGATCTTGTGTTTCCAAACATGTATTGGGGTTTCTTTTATGTAAATATGAGCTAATTTGGTAGGCCTTGGGTTATGGATGAAGCTTGCATGTTCTTACTTTAATGTGTTACTTGGTTGTTAATTGTATGGAGTTTGAGCTTTTGAAGGTTTAATTCTTCTAATTGCAATTCTTGTGGAAGCTTGAATGTGTGATTTATGCTTAATCTTGGTTTGGAAAAATTAAGGTTATGAGTAGAAACCTCAATTGCTCCACAATATGAAGCATAGGAATATGTAGATGTTGTGTTTGCTTAAATGTCTAAGAGAGCTGTGAATAGTGCTAGACTTAAGTTGAATTGGGCATAGGAATATGTTAATTTAATTTAAGGAAGGCAATCTCATCTATTTTGGAAAATCTAGCTGGGAATAGTATTTTGGCTGCAATTTACTCCGTGCTGTTGCAACTGTTGTAGCACGACCATTTACAGCAAGTGAATCCATAGCCTAGGCCGTTTGTTTTCTCGTCGATTGCAAAGGAATTGGTCTGATCTGTTTTGCCCATTTTTCCCTAGTTTTTCACCATCCCCTGTTTTATGTTCATTGGTTATTTTTCATTTAAATCATGCCTAGGATAATTAAACAAATCAAATCATTTTTCCCCATTAATTAAACCAAGTTGAGTGTTTGTGCACCTTTAACCCTTCCCTGTGGATTCGATACTCGGAGAGTACTCCGTTTTATATTACTTGTGATAGTGTATACTTGCACTAGTGTGTTCACACGCACGAACAAGTTTTTGGCGCCGTTTCCGGGGAAGGCAATTAAGTGTTGCTATTCAATTCGCTTGGTTTATTGATTTTATTTTTATTGCATCTTATAAAAAAAAGAAAAAGAAAAGAGAGAGTGATTTTGTGTTGCTGTTGTGTGCAGGTGTTTCTGGTGTATGAGTCACGAATCTGCGCCAGAAATATATCCATTTGATTCGGAGATTGAAAGGACATTTCGTAGGAATCGGCGAAGGCAAAGAACCAAGAAAAGAAGAAACATGGCTGCTGCAGGAGCTGATGGTGCCGGTGGTGCCGAGATACCGCGGGATGTGGTTATTACAACTAATGAAAGGGACCGTATTGTGGCTGATTATGCTAATGACGTGATCCAAAATAGGCGGCTAGTGATTGTTAAGCCTGAGATTGGAGCCCGACAATTTGAGCTAAAATCGGTGATGTTTCAGATGATGTACAACATCGGTCAGTTTGGGGGAAGGGCCATTGAAGACCCGCACTTACACCTACAATCTTTCCTGGAAGTATGTGATTGTTTCAAGTTCGAGGGGGTGACCGATGATGCTTTGAGGCTGAAATTATTCCCGTTTTCTCTCCGGGATCGCGCAAAGGCATGGCTGAATTCATTACCATCTGAGTCTATCCGGACATGGGAGGAGTTGGTCAAGGCATTTTTGACAAAATATTACCCTCCTACGAAGAACACACAGTACCGACTTGAGATTATTTCATTCAAGCAGGGAGATGAATCCGTAAGTGAAGCGTGGGAACGTTACCGGGAGCTGCTTCAAAAGTGCCCACAACATGGTATCCCACATTGCATTTTGCTGGAAACCTTCTATAACGGGTTGTATCCTGATTCTCGGGCTTGGCTAGATGGGTCTGCAAATGGAGCTTTATTGTCGAAAACATACACAGAGGCCTGTGAGATACTTGATCGGATTTCCAAGAACAGTGGTCGATGGTCATCACCACGCCAAATACCACACAAGGTTGCCGGAATAGCTGATGTGGATCCTCTTGAGCTGATCACTGCGCAGATGGAAGTACTGGGAACCTCACTCAAATCTATCGAGAAGAATATTGCTGCTGGAGCAGCACAACAGCAAGCTGCTAATCAGCAAACTAAGGTGTTGTTTCAACAACCTGTTGTCAACCAAACCGCAACCGAAGTATCTTGTATCTATTGCGGAGGTTCACATCCCTTTGATGAGTGCAGATTCAACCCGGTATCAGTCAATTATATTGGGCAGCATGGGGGAAATAGGAACAATCCGTACTCAAACACTTATAATCCCGGGTGGAGAAATAATCCGAACCTCTCATGGTTCACACCTCAAGAAGGTGGAGGGTCAAATCAGCAACAGTAAAATTTGATGGCTTTACCTGATTATCAGAAGCTCCAACTGGAGCAGAAACCTTTTCAGCAACCTGTGCAGCAGCAGATTCAGCAAGTGCCACAGCAAAGGCCAAATCAGCAGCAGCAGGGCGATTCACTTGAAACTTTATTGAGGGGTTTTATGGCACGCATAGAAGGAAAGGTGAAAAATCAGGACGCTTTCCTCCAAAATCAAGACGCCATCCTCAAAAATCAAGATGCCCTTCTTCAGAGTCAAGCTGCTACTCTTCAGAGTCAAGCCGCTACTCTAAGGAATTTGGAAATTCAGATGGGACAGCTGGCCGCAAACTTGAAAAATAGACCGCAGGGATCTTTGCCAAGTGACACGGTGAACCCTCGAAGAGATGGGAAGGAGTAGTGTAAGGCCATGGTGCTAAAGAGTGGAAAGACAATTGAAGGAGTTGTACCTCCCGCAGTGGATAATTCTGTGGAGCCCACTTCAATCCAAGTGGAGGAACAGAAGGTGGAACCCGAAGTTGAGAAGACTGCAGAGCCACAGCATGCTGCTACAGATGTTGTAGCAAAGAATCAACAGATCGCTGCTCGCAAACATCAAATTCCACCACCATTTCCGCAGAGGCTGAAAAAGCAAAAAGAAGAAGTCCAATACAAAAAGTTTCTGGAGGTACTGAAGCAGTTACACATCAATATTCCACTAGTGGAAGCTTTGGAACAAATGCCAAATTACGCCAAGTTTTTGAAGGACATTGTATCTAGAAAGAAGAGTTTGGGAGAGTTTGAAACTGTGGCATTAACCGGAGAGTGTAGCACGGTGGTTAGTAGCAAAATTCCTAAAAAACTCAGAGATCCGGGCAGCTTCACAATGCCTTGTACTATTGGTGGGCACGATGTTGGACGCGCTCTTTGCGATTTGGGGGCTAGTATTAACCTCATGCCTCTATCAATTTTTCGGAAGCTTGGAATTGGAGGAGCCCGACCCACTACTGTCACTTTGCAATTGGCTGACCGTTCCACGGTGCATCCTGAAGGAAAAATTGAAGACGTTCTCGTCAAGGTGAGCAAATTCATCTTCCCAGCTGACTTCATTATCTTGGATTACGAAGCCGAGGAGGAAGTTCCTATTATCTTGGGGCGGCCATTTCTAGCTACGGGGGGGGGGGGCCCCATTAATTGATGTCCCTAATAGCGAGCTGACTATGAGAGTCAACGGGGAACAAGTCACTTTCAACGTGTTCCAAGCTATGAAGTTCCCCGATGGAGAAGAAGGTTGTTCGTTGATTGATGCGGTTGATTCATTAGTTGCCGAAACTCAACTGTAGGATTGCTGTACTGAGGAGCATGAAGAAAGTTATGCTGCAGCACTAGAACTGGAACCAGTGGAAACATGCAGCACCTTGGTTTTTGAGCCATTAAAAATTGGAGAGCAGGAATTTAAATCTCCCGAAGCCTCAATTGTGCACCCACCAAAGCTGGAACTGAAGCCACTGCCTTCTCACTTGAAGTATGTTTATTTGGGAGAGTTGGAAACATTGCCAGTCATCATTTCTGCAAGTCTTAGTGCTGAACATGAAGGAAAATTGCTCGCAATGCTGAAAAACTACAAGCGTGCTTTTGGATGGACGATTGCCGATATACGGGGAATCAGCCCCACATTTTGTACTCACAAAATTCTGATTGAAGATGGGTATTCTGGGTCTATTGAAAGGCAAAGAAGATTGAGTCCAATTATGAAGGAAGTTGTGAAAAAGGAGGTCATTAAGTGGCTTGATGCGGGAATAATTTATCCGATTTCAGATAGCAAGTGGGTCAGCCCGGTACAATGTGTACCAAAGAAAGGTGGAATTACTGTGGTTGCTAATGAGAAGAATGAGCTAATCCCTACCCGTACAGTCACAGGGTGGCGAATTTGTATTGACTATCGCAAGCTCAACAAGGCCACGAGAAAGGATCATTTCCCATTGCCGTTTTTGGATCAAATGTTGGATCGCTTAGCTGGGAAGGCTTACTACTGTTTCCTGGATGGCTATTCGGGCTATCATCAGATTAGCATAGCTCCGGAGGATCAAGAGAAGACTACGTTCACATGCCCCTCTGGCACATTTGCTTTCTGGCGCATGCCCTTTGGCCTGTGTAATGCTCCAGCAACCTTCCAGCGGTGCTTGATGGCTATTTTCACCGACATGGTTGAAGATACATTGGAAATCTTCATGGATGATTTCTCGGTGCTGGGAGACTGTTTTGAAGATTGTCTTGGAAACCTGGAACAAGTTCTAAGGAAATGCGAGGAAACCAATTTGGTCTTGAATTGGGAAAAGTGCCACCTAATGGTACAAGAGGGAATTGTTCTTGGGCACAAAATCTCGACTAAGGGGATTGAAGTGGATGCTGCTAAGGTTTCCGTCATTGAGAAAATGCCACCTCCCACCTCAGTCAAGTCAGTACGAAGTTTCTTGGGGCACGCAGGGTTCTATCGTCGTTTTATTAAGGACTTCTCAAAAATTGCTAAACCCCTCTGCACCCTGCTGGAGCATGACAGAAAGTTTGAGTTTTCAGCAGATTGTATGGCAGCGTTCGAGCATCTTAAGAAGGCATTGGTTACTGCACCTGTGATACAAGCCCCAGACTGGAGTGTGCCGTTCGAAGTGATGTGTGATGCAAGTAACCATGCTGTCGGAGCTGTGCTGGGGCACAGAAAGAATAAGATTTTCCACTCTATTTACTATGCTAGTAAGGTGTTGGACAACACGCAGCTCAATTACACTACAACCGAAAAGGAACTCCTTGCTGTGGTTTT
Source organism: Plectranthus barbatus (assembly GCA_026898455.1). Taxonomy (NCBI): domain Eukaryota; kingdom Viridiplantae; phylum Streptophyta; class Magnoliopsida; order Lamiales; family Lamiaceae; genus Plectranthus; species Plectranthus barbatus. Next base: position 76,825 of record JAPKLW010002363.1, on the reverse strand, counting down.
TGCCTTCGATAAGTTCCGCTCGTACCTGGTTGGAGCAAAGGTGATTGTGTATACCGACCACTCAGCCATTCGCTATTTGCTGGACAAGAAAGATGCGAAGCCGCGATTAATTCGTTGGGTTCTTTTACTTCAAGAATTCGACCTTGAAATCAAGGATAGAAAGGGGACTGAAAATCAGGTTGCTGATCATTTATCCAGATTGGAAAGGGTTCCCAGCAATGAGAGTAATTCTCCAATTAATGAGAGATTCCCCGATGAAATGTTGATGTGTATTACCGAGGCTCCAACACCTTGGTATGCCGACATTGCCAACTTTTTGGCTTGTGGAGTTCAGTCCCCTGAGATGAAGGGGCAACAGCTGAAAAGATTTTACCATGATACAAAATATTATTTCTGGGATGAGCCATTTCTTTACAAATTGGGGTCTGATGGAGTTATGCGACGGTGTGTTCCTGAATATGAACAGCGCGCAATTTTGGCAAGCTGCCATGCTGCAGCATATGGAGGGCATTTCGCCGGGCATCGAACAGCAGCCAAGGTCCTGCAATCGGGGTATTTCTGGCCATCTCTTTTCAAAGATTCTCATGCGTTTGTCAAGGCATGTGATAGGTGCCAGCGTGTTGGGAATTTGAGTGCCCGCCAGGAGATGCCTCTTAATAATATTCTTGAAGTAGAATTGTTCGATGTTTGGGGCATCGACTTCATGGGGCCGTTTCCTTCTTCGTTTGGAAACTTATATATTTTAGTCGCGGTGGATTATGTCTCAAAGTGGGTCGAGGCTGTAGCATGCCCAAACAACGATGCAAAGACAGTCATTAAATTCTTGCACAAGCAAATTTTTACTCGGTTCGGAACCCCAAGAGCTATAATAAGTGATGAGGGTTCTCATTTCATCAATAAAAGTCTAGCGGGAGTTTTGGCCAAGTACAATATTAGGCATAAGGTTGCTACAGCATACCACCCACAGACAAATGGTCTTGCTGAACTGTCAAATCGGGAATTGAAGAGCATTCTGCAGAAAATGGTCAACACCAGCAGAAAAGATTGGTCCCAACACTTGGACGACGCTCTTTGGGCTTACAGGACCGCTTTCAAAACCCCGTTGGGTATGTCGCCCTATCGATTGGTTTTTGGTAAGGCTTGCCACTTACCACTGGAGCTTGAACACAAAGCATTTTGGGCATTGAAGAAGTTAAACATGAATTTGAATGAAGCCGGCAAGGCACGCTTCTTACAGCTGAACGAGCTTGATGAACTCCGATTGTTCTCCTATGAGAATGCAAAGATTTACAAGGAGAAGACTAAGCGTTGGCATGATGACAGAATTGTGCCTAGAACTTTGAAAGAGGGGCAGCAGGTTCTGCTTTTTAATTCAAGGTTGAAGATTTTTCCCGGGAAGCTCAAGTCTCGGTGGTCTGGTCCGTTTACAATTGCTAAGGTGTACCCCTTTGGAGCTGTTGATCTCAAGGAGGAGAAATCTGACCGCACATTCAGGGTCAATGGACATCGAGTCAAGGAATATTTTGGTGGTACTCTCAATCAGGAGAGAGGTGCCACTGTTCTGCCAGATGCTGGAGCATGAGGTACCCATGGTCTGCTTCAGCAGACCATGGATTCTTTGTATATATGTTAGTCGCTTTCTTTTACTTCTCGCCTAGCATAGTTTCTTTTAGTAGTTCCGATTATTTCTTTCTAATTCTTGCACTTAGTAGTTTATTTTTATGTTACTTGCCATGTGTCTCTTGATTGTTGTTAGGAATTGTGCTAACGGGAGTTCTAGTAGGACAATTCAATGGGTGCGTGCACAACTCAAGTTTTGGGGGGGCAATGGACATTCTTTTTTCGGGAAGCAGGGCAAGACTTTTGGTCTGTGAAGATGCCGTGAGTTTAGCACCCGTTGATACTAGGTATGTCTTTTTAGTTAAGGAGGGTTCATCAAGTTGATAGGCAACAATTTTATGAAATTCACTTTTAAAATTAAAAACAAAAAAACAAAGAAAAATATTCAAAAAATCGCATCGCAACAAAATTAAATAAATTTCGATAATAAAAAATTTGGGGGGAAGTCGAACGGTTTCCCCAAATTTTTAATTCGAAAAATAACTTATACTAAGGGGAGAAGGCTTACCGCACACTCACACACACCACTTTCCCATTTTCTTCCTCGTCGCCACTCTCTCTCTCTCGTGCACGGAGTTCCACCATCACCGTCGCTCGTTGAGTTCGTTCATTTCTCGGCGCCGGCATCCAGATCCTCTCCCATGGCTCCAAAGAAAGCAACCAAATCGGCTGCTGCCAAGAAAGGCAAGGGTAAAGCCCCAGGCCCGAGCAAAGGAAAAACCCCTGCCCATCCACCTAATCAGAACCCTCCTTCTTCGACTTCCCCTTCATCCCCTTCCACTGCTAGTACCCGCATCACTCGAGCCACTGCCGCATCTGCCTTGGTACAACTCCAGTCCTCACCAACCCAACTCCCTACTGAGAAAACTACCTCCAAGACCACACATGTCTCTCCTACCACTGCCACTTCTAAGGACACATCTACCCGTCCTCCCTCTCCACCTCCTACCCACGATCAACCACCCACTGTTACCCCTGCTCCCGTAGATGCTCCTGACTCTACTTATCCTATTGCCGAAGATGCCCCTGCCTCTGACCCTCCTGTGGCTGAGGATGCTCCAGCCTCCCATGTTTCTGCTCCACCAGGTGCTGAGGCAACCCCTACTGCTGGGCCCACTCCAGTTGCTGCATCCTCTGCTGCAGCACCCACTGCCACTATGGCTGCCCCTTCCACCTCTGCCCCTGTTAAGAGGCGCATGAAGAAAGTGGCCAAGAAGCAGGTATCCCGGAAGAAGCAAAAGCTGGCTGCTGATCCGCCCATTTTGTCGGAGGCTGATTTCCGAAAGCTCCCCAGACAAGCGCCGCATGTCACCGATGCACGTTGGGGCATTTTCATGGATAAGGTCCTCTTCCTCGAGAAAGGCTTTGTTTCTGACTTGGAGCCTCTGCCTGCGTTTGTCCAATCTGTTATCGAGTTCCAGGGGTGGGAGATGTTTGCCAAACCCCAGCCAGCCCCAATTATTGATGTGGTGCGCGAGTTTTACGCGAACATGGACCGCACCAAGGATGATGTTGCTGAATCCCTTGTGCGTGGTGTGCTAGTTCGGTTGGATGTGCATGAGATCTATGATATTTACCATCTCACTTATATCCTAAATTCCGTAGCAATCTCATATTCTCAATTCGATTAATTGGGTTGATTTGTAACATCAAATTCCTATAATTGTTAACTTGGTTCGAGAAATGTAATTATCAAGTATAAATTATAGCTCATTTGGGTTTAATTCTTAAATAATTTATAATTAACTTTTATTAACTTAATTTATAAAATATATAAATTTTGGGTTATCACATTCACCGCAGTTTACAAAAATTCCGTCCCGAAATTTTTTTGGTGACTAAAATAACTTAGGAAACTTAATTATCATTTTCTCCTCAAGCTCCCATGTAACTTCATTTTGACCATGGTGATTCTATAAAACCTTCATTGTAATGGTATGAAGTCGGATTTCAATTCTTGCATTTTCTTATCCACAATAGCTTAAGGTCATTCTTCATGCTATTTTTCTGAATTAAGCTCTACTTCTTCTTGTTGAATTACGTGCTTATAATCATATACATATCTCATTAACTGAGATATATGAAATACGTTATGTATATTTCTTACGGCTGGCAGTAAAGCTAAACGATATGCTATTGGACCAAATCTTTCCAAGATTTTATAAGGTCGAATAAATCTTGTTTTTAGTTTACCTATTACGCTAAATATTTTTAGAAAAACCTTATCGCCCACTTTAAACCAAAGGTCAGTTCTTCTGGTATCAGCATAAGACTTTCGTCAACTATGAGCTTCTTTCATTCTGTCTTAGACCTGACGTACTATTTTAGTAATCCCGCTAATAGCTTCTAGTCCTAGAACCTTTCTTTCTCCCACTACATCTCAATAAAGTGGAGATTCAAACTTTTTACCATAACATGTTTCATAAGGTGCTATGCTAATAGTTGCTCGATAACTGTTACTATAAATAATTCTTAACTAATGGTAACATTAGCTCCCAATTGTCTCATCGATCTAACACCATGGTTCTCAACACATCCTCGAGAATTTGTATTGTTATTTTAAATTACCCATCAACCTGTTGATGGAATACATTGCTAAAATCTTAACGAGTACCAAGCTCTTTTTGTAGACTCATCCGAAATTTAGAAGTAAATTTAGTATTTTTATCTGATGTAATTGAAATAGGTACTCTGTGTAGTCATGCAATTTCCCTTATGTACAACTCAACAAGTTTCTCAAAATTATATGGCACATGTGATTCAATTCGACAAAAGTGATCGTTTTTTTTTGTCAAATGATCTACAAAAACTTATGTGACAATATTACTTTTATGAGATTTAATAATCTTGTCACCTAGTCCTTCCTGATGCACTCCCACTTTTACTCGAGAACATATAATGATTAGGATTTTCCATTACGTTATTGATGTAAAGTCTTAACTTGTTGACTAGTCAGACATTGTTCAACATATGAGTATATATCCTTCTTAAAACTATACCACCAGAATTAGTTTTCAAGTCTTAATACATTTTTGCACTCCTTGGGTGAGTGGTATAAGGGATATCATGAGCTTCATGAAGAGATTCGTGAGCTAAATCACGAAGTCCGTTTGCTAAGGATCGTTAATTGGAATATCAAAAATAAATTGCTATGCCTATGAACAATCCTAGCATGCTTCTATATTATTATGCATAAGAAGGTTATGCGGAATACCTGGATCGATGAACTCTGAAGAACGCGTGCGCGGAGATGCCCTTTGATCTTTTCCACGCACCAAGATTTAATTTCCTAACAGATTGAGGAAATTAATCTATAGAAAATAATAAAATATTTTAAAAAATTAAGAGGAGAGAGAAGAAGAGAAATCCTCCTAATCTGATCTTCTGATCTGTATCCCAACTCGATCTGAAAATCTGGTGAAGATTATCTATCAGATCCCTTGCCTGGTTGAGAACCAGAATTTCCTCCTCGTTCTTAGATCTTGGTCGATCACCACAGCTCTCCGAATTATGGTTTGCTGTGTGCAACTTATGATCTTGTGTGGTGTAGGTGTGTTGAGATCTGAAGAACTGAGGCCTATTTATAGGAAATTCTAGACTCCTACTGGGCTTGAGTTATCATGGGCCAGACCAGGGACCAGAATGCAAATAGCAAATAAGGCCTATCAATTAATTAATTCTCATATTCAACCCATAATATAATTAATTAATTAATATTGATTCATGCCACCATATAATCAATACTGTCCTACCTATTTGATACCACGTGTTGAGGTACGGGTTGCATTGGACTCGGTTTATCCCCACATTTAAGGTTACAGACATTCGTTAATTAATTTAAGCTCTGACAAGCTATTTAATTAATTAACATCTTTAATTCCTGAATCAATCCACTCAAACCTTTTCACTTATGCTTGAACTTAATCAGCCTGCAGGACTTTAGCATAACGAACCTTTTGAGTTGTTCAGGAAATATCACCATCCTATACTGGATGTGGTTACCTAGTTCAGATACCAGACAGTCATAAACAAATTGATATCACCCAAGACTGCAGATGTACAAGCTCAACTAGAACCTTCTCTACAACTCAAAGTGATATACAATATATGCACACTTCTGTATCTTCATATAGGCTTAAGATTCCATCGAGTCATAAAGATCTAGATTCTTTTAATGTCAGATAAAAGAATCGATCTCGACTTAGGTCCTCATCAATGTGTTCCCCACACCAGCATACCAAGATATCCAAGATAAGATGCTTATCCGCATATGCTGCAGCCTACACCGACAATTTATACTGGAACTGTCTCAGCTGTGATGACTATTTATATCTCGCTAGGTCAAACGATCCATACGATCTTCCATGATCTTCTACACACCGTATGATCTCCCTATCGACAAGATAAGAGGATAATTGTGTTTGGGACATATGTTTGTTAATTCAGTCAGGAACATACAACATTTATGATTACCAGTATATTAACCAATAAACCTTGTACATAATATACCAATCATAATGCTTTCAGTATATAAATCCATCAATCTCCCACTTATACTCAAAGCATTATACATTTGCTTTCCAGAGTATAACGCGTCTAAACTAATCTAGCTATTACATCATCAAACATTCTACGTGGCTGGCTTTGCCCTTAGCCCAAGGCTACGTACATGCATCTCGTAAACCTTCTAAGGCAGAGCTTTTATGAATGGATCCACTAGATTATCTTTTGTATCAATTTTCTCTATCAACACATCACCCCTTGCTACTATTTCTCGTATAATATGGTACTTTCGTTCAATGTGTTTTGTTGCTCTGCGAGTTCGTGGTTCCTTAGAATTAGCCACAGCTCCCGAGTTATTACAATACACCGTGATTGTTCTGGGTAGCTTAGGAATCACGTCCAACTTCAGAACGAAGTTTCGAAACCATACTGCTTCTTTCAAAGCTTCAGAAGTTGCCACATATTTGGCTTCCATGGTGGAGTCCGCAATGCACTTCTGGTTTGCACTCCTCCATGATATGGCCCCACCTCCCAATGTAAACACATAGCCAGAGGTGGACTTCTTTTTGTCTCGGTCTGCTTGGAAATTCGAATCAGTATAACCCACAGGGCACAACTCATCACACTGATAAACAAGACAATAGTCCCTTGTCCTTTTCAAGTATATGAGTATGTGCTTTACCGCGGCCCAATGCGCCTGTCCAGGGATAGACTGGTATCTCGCTACCATGCCTAAAACAAAGCAGATATCTAGCCTCGTACATAATATTGCATACATGAGGCTCCCCACGGCCGATACATACGACACGTTGCTCATCTCATCTTTCTCCCTTTGTGTCACCGAACACTGATCCTTGGAAAGATGTATGCCATGTCTGAAGGATAACAGACCTTTCTTGGCATTATGCATGTTGAAACGGGCAATCACAGTATCCACATATGTTCCTTGAGACAAGGTCAGCTTCCTCTTATTGCGCTCCCGCAATACTTTTACCCCTAGGATGTATCCTGCCTCCCCAAGGTCCTTCATATGAAACTGCTCGGATAACCACCCCTTTATGCCTGACAATACTTCCACATTGTCGCCAAATAGGAGAATATCATCTACATAAAGTGCAAGGAATACCACGCTTCCGCTGACACACAGACGGTACACACAACTCTCATTTGAACATTGTGAAAATCCATAAAATTTAATCACCTCATCAAAATGGAGATTCCATGACCGTGAAGCTTGTTTAAGTCCATACTGCGACTTCCTTAGCTTCCAGACCAAATGTTCTTCGCCCTACTGCACATAACCTTCTGGATGTTGCATATAGATGTCCCTACCTTCCTCAAGGTACCCGATTAAAAATGCAGTTTTGACATCCATCTGCCAGATTTCTAGGTTCTTATGCGCTGCTATGGCCAGGAGTATTCGAATGGACTTAAGCATGGCTACCGGTGAGAAAGTCTCGTCATAGTCTACATCTTCTTTCTGACTATAACCTTTGACCACCAGCCTTGGTTTGAAAGCTTTAATTTCCCCATTCGATCCTTTTTTTCTTTTGTATACCCATTTGCACCCTATGGATCGATGGCCATCCGACAAATCAATTTTCCGGTATACATCCATAGCAGTAATGGATTCTATTTCTGAATCTATGGCGATCAACCATTTGTCCGCATCTTTATCAGATACCGCCTCATCATATGTCCAGGGATCGGTATCATCTGGTCCATTTTCTGGGATCAAGTCAGAAGACTCTCCCATGAACATATACCTCTCGGGTTGGTGACTAACCCTCCCACTGCGACGAGGCATCTAAGCTGTGTCAGTAGTTGGCACAGTATGCGTTGGTCCCACACCTTGCATTAGTGGCAGTGTTGGTATATTCTCACCTGTTACAGGTGGATCTACCACTACACTGGGCTTTCCTGATGGAATTACTTCTTTACCCTCAAGCTCGTGGAGGATAATTTCACTCTTGGATCTATGGTTTCTTACATACTCGTCCTCCAAGAATCTCGCGTTGATACTGACAACGACCTTCTGATCCTCAGGACAGTAAAAGAAACCACCTTTCGTTTGCCTGGGATATCTTACAAACAGCATCAGCTTACACCTACTTTCTAACTTATCAGGTTCCTTTGTCAGCACATATGCTGGACAACCCCAAACCATCACTCTGTTCAAACTCGGCTTTCACCCATACCAGAGTTCCAGAGGTATTTTAGGAACTGATTTAGAAGCTACCAGGTTAAGCAAATAGGCTGCTGCTTCCAAGGCATATCCCCAAAACAAAACTGGTAAGCTTGCACAACTCATCATAGACCTGACCATTTCCAAGAGAGTTTTATTTCTTCTTTCTGCTACACTATTTTGTTGAGGGGTTCCTGGTGCAGTCCACTGGGATGTAATCCCGTTATCTAATAAGTACTACAAGAACTATTTTACTGAGGTATTCCCCACCACGATCAGATCGTAGTGTCTTGATAGTCTTACCTAGCTTCTTTTCTACCTCAGCCCGGAACTCTTTGAATTTCTGAAAGCACTCAGACTTATGGCGAAGCAAATAGACATATCCAAACCTTGAGTAATCGTCAATGAATGTGGCGAAATACTCATAACTTCCACGAGCTTGTGTGGACATCGGTCCACATAAGTCAGAATGGATCAGTTGCAACACATCCTCTGCTTGAGATTGACATGCCTTAAAAGGCCTGATCGTCATCTTTCCTTCTATACAGGACTCACAGACTTGATGTGGTTCCACTTGGAAAGAATCCAAGAGACCATCGCATGCTAGTCGTTTAATCCTCTTTAGATTGATGTGACCTAATCTCAAGTGCGAGAGATATGTCTGATCCTCATCAGAAGAAAACTTTCTCTTTAAATTATTATTATTATTGGATGAGTTTGCAACATTCACGGAAGATTTATGCATACAATCAATGATATAGAGAGATTTTATCAGTTTGCCATGACAGATAACGCCGTTATTACCAATGATAGAAACTCCACTATCAAAAATAACTGAATATCCATCACAAAATAACTTGGAAACTGAAATTAAGTTCCGCCAAAAAACCGGCACATATAAAACATCTCTCAAAATCAGAACATTATTTTCAAAGCATAAAGTAAAATCTCCAATGGCTACTGCTGAGACTCGCTCTCCGCTACCCATTGAGATGGTAATCTCGTCATGTTTCAGCTGCCTTGTCGGACTGAACCCCTGCAAAGTATAACAAACATGGTCAGTAGCTCCAGTATCCACTACCCAAGAATGGATAGAAATTGATGCTAAACATGTTTCCGTTATAAATGCACATGACGCACCTTGTCTACTCGTGGTAGGCACTAGACAATCTACTTCACTCCGCTTGCGTTTGCATGGCCTCGTGATACCCTCTGCCTGATCAGCCTCTTCTAACTGTTTAAGCATTTCCTTTGCTTCAATCATAGTCTTATCAAAGACCTTCATGAATTGAACAAATTCCGAAGCTTTCTGGTCAGATTCCCATTGCTCTAGTGCCAAGAATAACTCTGGAAGAGTATACTTGCACTTAGTGCCAAGGGACTCGATGAAACCACTTAAGAATCAGAGAGAGAGTGCAGGACAATATTGACCTTAGCCTATCTAGTTATTCGTCCACCTCTCTTTCTGTAACTTCTCATAATTTCCATCATGCTGTCGAAATGCAGAGATAACGAACTCCCATGAGTCATCTTCTTGCAGACCAGGTCTTCCACAAGACTTTAACTGACATTTCGTCTCACCTTCCCATATACCCTTATTAGATACCTCCATATCTCAACAAAAGATTGGTACTGATCGTATTTGAGCCTTAGTTCTCTGGACAGAGTTTTCTTAATGAGAATGCGGGCAAACTTATCAGAAGTCCTACATCATTCATAAAACACTCGCTCATAACCAGTGCAATTCCAATACTTGGGAGATAGAGAATCCATATAGAGTACACGAGAATGATTTGCAATGTGGAGTATCTCCATGAAGCAAAACTTCCACTCAGGAAAATTCGGACTGGTTAAAGGATTTGATGTCAAGAGATTAATGATATGATGAATAGACATATCTGAAAACAATAAATTAAAAAAAACACCAATTAAAACATAGTCGCAAACTATTGAAACAATTAAATATTGAAACCTTATGATAAAGCAATATTAATGTTTCCTCCAATTTGCCTAAGTATTACTATTGCAAGCCACACATGTGGACGTTTACAACAAAACACTTAACCAGACTGCATCTTTCAATTCCAGTCCTTTAATTCCAATCCATGCCCGGGTTCCTTAGACAAATGGAATTAATAATTGGAGACTAACTTAAGACCATATTATCTTACTAAGCAGGGACTTCACATATGAGTTATACTCTGGACAATATCTAAGCTAGCTTACCACCAAAGCCAACCCTCCCATATAAGGATCTATTAGAACACACCCGATCCCTATAATAAGGTTGTCTCATTTAATTCAATCCCTAGAGAACTTATGAAAATTCAATACGCAAGCTACACATGTAGACGTTTACGCATAAACTACCAATTCTCACATGAAATAAATGTTTGTTTTAAGAAATTCTATCTATTAGAACTTATGAATAATAAATTAAGTAAGCTACACATGTAGACGTTTACCTAATAAATTACCCACTTCCAATAAAGAATCACTTTGTGGAGGTCTTACTAAATTATGAGCTTAGTAATTTTTAATTCATAAGGTTCAATTGCACAGATTATTTTACATAGCCATAATTATAACATTGCTAAAATTCTATCATGCATAGCATGAACCCCGAATTTATAGTTATAATTAATTACATAAAATAAATCACATAGCATGCTTTAAAGCTGTAAATAAAAGCAGTAAACGTGCTCTCTATTATCTACAACATGCTCATATGCTGCGCAATTAATTTAAACACATATATCATGCGAAGACAAATAATAAAACAAATAAAAAAATGTCCTCGTGGCCCCATGATACAAAAATAAAATTAATTCTAACTATTACAAGTTGGAGTTAATAATACAGATCTTCGACTGGGCTCCCACTACTTGGACTGAGATCTTGATTTATTTTCTGAAACTGGGCCTCCAAGATTTGATCCATCAAAAAATTGGACAACTGGACCAGTTAACCAGATCGCAGGCCTAGGCACACATTGTAAGCCCAATAGCCCATGAGAACTTATGTTGGGAAATCTTTCTAAGGTTCCCTCTCCCAGTAGCTTTTGCGAACTTAGATCTTAAGTCTAGTGTTTTGGTGGATCAAATCCTGAGTCCAACCAGCGTAAGTTTGTCTCTAGAATAGCTTTAGTTCTCAAATGTAAAGTCCTGTTTAGGTCTTTTGAGTTGTAAGTCGTAGCTGATCAAGACTCATGCGGACACTGTTCATCAGCATGAGAAGCACTTACCTGGTGGAAGGATTTCACCAGCAGACGACTGACAAAGACTCGTGCTGACACTGTTCATCAGCATGGAGTAGAGCTATTCACTGGCTACTGTTCACCAGTTGGGAAGATTTCATCAGCAGGAGGCTGACAAATCTACCAGCAGAATATGTGTTCTGGCTGACACTATTCACTAGCGGTGAAGCCACCAGTCATGGGAGAATCCGAGAGTTGGCATCCAGACTTTTTGGTAGACTTAGATTGTGCAAGGGCAAAGTCACCAGCAGAGACTGCCAGCACTAGATCACCAGTTCAATCTACCAGTTGGATGCTACCAGACTGAATTCAAGATTCACTCTCCCGAAGACTTAGAGACAAAAAGAAGATTCGTCAAGGAACTAACTGACAAGGAATGACTTTAAGGAGATTCCTTAAAGTCTATCAGTCTCGAGACGCCAGTCTCGATTCCTTGTACTGACGAATAGTGCCGTTCTGACATAAAGAGATCTATGTCAGATAAAGCAGGCGCAGGTATGGCGCTTTCCGGAAAATGCTACCTGCCGCCGTCTGAAGTACATCCTAGGACGAAGACCTTTTCCGGATGTGTCCAAACGGCTAGAAATTTGAATGGGATCCTTCATCTATAAATATGAAGGATCCATCAACATTCAATGCTCTTGCCGACTCTTCACCTACCGAAAGATCGAACGCATTCATATCAGCTAGCAATTTCTTTCGAGGCTTTTCTGTAAGCTATTCCGTGTGTTGATATTCTTTCAAACACGAGACTTCAAGCTTTCTGCTTGTAAGTTTAGACCTCATCTTGGTGTTCTTTCTCTCTCTGAGGAAGAACATAGCAGCTCTAGAGCCAGCCAGCTCTTGAGTTATCACGGGCAGTTTGCCGTAGAGACTTCAAAGTTCTTGGGAGAACTCAACACCCAACATAGTCAGAGGAGGAGGTTGAAGTGACGTGCTCGCACTCCATCCAACTGACAAGAGTTGAAGAAGGATTCAGGCCCCGGGAGCGGTTGATCTAGCAAGGGCTGGAGATAGATCGTAGGCTTCCTGTATTCGTTCTTACTCTATAGTGAATTTCCAGTGAGACGACTAGAGAGTGGACGTAGATCAGTTGATCGAACCACTATAAACCTTTTGCCTTTATCAGTTTTCTGTCTTTACTTTCGTATTTAAAACCCAGCACTCAAGTGCTGGAGTATATCTGAAAACTGATATAATTGTGCAAACTTGACTTAAAATATTCTAAGTGTTGAGCTACCAGCTGACCAGCCAGTCACGCAGTCAGCTGACAAACCAGCATAACGAAGTGCAAGTTAGACTTATGTTTAAATATTTCCGCTGCATAACAAAAAGCACTCTTATAAACCGGGACCAACAACTTAACCCGACAAGCCATCACCGGCGAACCACCGCCGCCGGCGACTCGCTGCCGCTGTGAGGTCTCTCGGAGTCGTGCAACAGTCATGCAAGTACGTGCATGGTTGTAGCCCGTGATCCGCCTCCTCCGGCCGTTGCCCGTTTTGCATGCCGCCGCCCCGACCGTCACCCGAACTGCCGTTCACTCTTCTTCTCCTTCATCGGCCTTCGTGAATCACCAAAATCATGCAAGATCAGAATCAGAAGCTTGCACGAACCATGCAAAAACCTAGGGTTTTTGCGTCCGGCTCGCACCCTAGCCACCGTCGCCGTCCAGCCCGCAATCTAGGGACCGAGCCACTGCCGCCACCACCTTGCCCCCCAGCCGATGTCGACCAAGAGAGGAGGGGCTGCCGCTGGCGAGCGCACAGGGGCGCGAGCCTGTCGCATGCATGCAAACCCTAGGGTTCCGCCGCGATCGCGCGCGCCCTCGCCCCCTTTGCCGCGCGCCGCTGCTGCTGGCCGGCCCCCGTCCGTCCTCTTCGCATTGCCGGTGCCTGGACTGGGGCCCCGCGAGCCGGCCTTGCTGGCCGTTGGTCGCGCAGCCACCTACTCGTGCACGCACTGATCGCAATATTATTTAACTGCGACTTAGCAGAGCTAATAATACAACGGCAAAGATAAAATTATCGATCCAACAGGGAAAGAAGCAACGAATAATCCTTAAGTACTAAATCAAGCGTTCTTGAAAGTATTGATTAGGAAAATTAGATGGAAAGGTTTTGGTTGTTTTAAAAATCGTAATTCTTGCAATCGAAAACTGAATAGGAAAATTAAATAGATTTTGAAGTCAAATATGAGAAACACAGATTCCATGGATATCTACCTATCGAGTATAACATGTATGAACTAATCGATTAATTCCCAATTTTAATTCCTCTTCATAGTGAAACATCAGAAAATTATTACGAACTTCTTTGTCTGACAATTCGTAAAGTAGATTAGTCAATTACCTATCTCCGCTCGGTCTCAAGATAAATCAACTAACTCCCAAGTTCTACAGATTTATTCCTATAATTAATCTCCTTCAGTTACGACAAGAAATCAGATTATATTGTGAAAATCTCTTTCGATTGAAAACTATTACAGTTACATCTCAAGTAATCAACTAGATAATCCTAATAAGTGATCAGCAAATCAAGATTATGAATAAGCACAGATTTCACAAACTACGAAGGGAAAGGGAAAATAATTCGATTAATCAAAATATGCATACAATGATAGTTCAAAACCCTAGAATCCGAGAGAGGATTTAGTTACACATATTCATGGTAATATTAATCGAAGAAAAATACAACCTGAATTGCATAAAAACTGGAATTCGGAAATCTTCTCGTAGAAACTTGTCTTCAAAAACATAAAAACCCTAGGAATTCTTCAACTCTAATATTCTAATAATTGCTCTCACTCTCTCTCCTCCAAAAGTCAAAAATTACATGAATTTATAATGATGAAAGATGTATCTAGCAGTAACTAGAATTAGATATGCATCTATCTCCAAATCCGATTAGAAACAGGATTCTCGCATGCACGTCGACCGCTTCTGATCCTCGTCGATCGCATCTCCCAATTCTACTTCATCGATCGCGTCTGAACAGCATCGGTCGACGAGGTCTTCTTTGCTTTGTCGACTGCTTGGCAATGACATGCCTCGTCGATCGAGTAAGGGTCGCGGGCACTGGATCCTGATTCTTCTATTTTTCAATTAGAAACCTGCACGATTCATCAAACATGACATTCCAAGTACAAAATCCAATTCATGCACGAAAACAAGTACAAAAATGATCTAAACACTACACAATCAGTCAAAGAACTATAAGATAAGTTAGTGAAAATTCTTACTTATCAACTCCCCCAAACTTAAACCATTGATCGTCCGCGATTAATTCACAAAAATGAATTATAATCAAATGCAGATACAAGTGTGCAATGCCTCACAAGCCTATTTCGCAATCCAAGTTTCACTTATTCACAAAAATCATGCAATCCAAACAGATTCTTATTGGTAAACTATCAAGGAAAAACCTCACCGGGAAGTGTTTGCACTCATCGCTCAAGCAAAAAGGATTTTGAATTTCACACAATCAAAGTTTTAGCTTATTTCACCATAGGTTTGACAAATTTCTCATCTCTCCGCTGCTTGTTAGTGTGGTTTTTCAGGGAATCAGAAAGGTCTTATTTTGGTTGTAATGTGGCTTACCTAGGAGGTAGGATATTTTTGGCTAAGTGACTAAAAGAAAAACTTCATTCAACATCAAGTCTTTAGCATATCATGCCCACATAAAACAATTTCCACCAAACCATCATTCTCGGGGTTCCTAAGAACTTATTCTCAACTATTTATGAACAACATAAACAAATTTCTTTCTCTTTCACCAATGTTCATTTTTTTTTCTAACTTGATGGAAACCCCCTTTTTTTCTTCCTTTTCGCTCATGGCCTCACATGGCCTCTGAACACACTCCCAAACAATTCACATCATTCGAAAAAAATCTCAATCATCAAGTTCATCAACCCTTCTAATCAAAGAAAAAAATTCATTCAAGGCTGAAAGGGGCTACAAGTGAAGATTTTAAGGTTAGTGTATGGGAGATGGGCTACGAAAGAACATGCCTAAAATCATTTCACCCTATTACCACACTTAATGCAACCTCAATAGAGAAATTTGTCAAATTCTAGGAAATAAATCTAACAACTTTGTCACTCATCAAACGAAAGAAAATGGCACAAATCCTCACAAGGTAGTAATTTTGTTGCTCCTCAATAATTATCCAATTTCGAACAGTTATCATGCAAGAATTTAAGTTTCAAAGATCAACATATCAAGCAAAACAGCTCCTATCATCGGCTACTCTATCACACGGATCATCATTCTTAATCAGCAAATATCTCGATTATCAATCAACAATTCTAGCTCAAGTAGAGACAGTTAAGTAGTCATAACACCATCATAATCAAAAAGTTCCGACTGTCCTATGTTCAAAAGCTCCTAAACAATGCTAAGACTATTTATCTAAAAGAAGTATCAAGAGTTCAAAAATACTAATTTTCAACAAAAAGCCTTGCAGAGAGAAATTGTTCACACTGAAGCAAAAGAATAAGGATGGTGATGGTTCAGAAAGAAAAGCAAAAAACGAAAACATCAAAAACAATGAAAAATCAACAAAAACAGAAAAAATGAAAATAAAAAAACAAACAAATGTTTCTCTTTTCCTATCATCACCCCCCAAACTTATTCACTCGAATGAGTGGAAAAGTTTGAAAGTTAGATAAGGAAAAATAGAAACGATACCTCATTCCTCCTCATCGGAAGGATTCTCCATCTCAACATCGGGGGCAGGCCAAACAGGAAGTCAGCAGCGGGGTCCCTGTCGAACAATCTGCTGGGGCTGGGAGCTTGACTGAGGCTGCGAGTAGAGGAGCAACTGCCGCATCTAAGCATCGAGGTTATCCAACCTCGTGTTCACATTCCGCTGGAAGTTTGCCGTCAAGTCGGCCTGCTGCTGCATGTACTGGTAGATCATCGCCAGATCCACCCCGAAAGATGAAGACTCTCCCGCGAAGTGGTGTGGCGGCTGTCCACCAGTCTGATCAGGAATGTGCAGTCCTCCTTCATCATTGTCATCATCCTCATCATCATCATCGTCTGATTCTGGGGGCGGCTGCGACTCGCTTTGATCTGGCCGGGTCAGTGGTCGGTGTCGAAGTCTGGAGGTGCCTGGACCTCCTCGTGCACTGGTCATCAATCTCATGTGGGAGGGGGTGCTCATCAACCAATTATCACAGAAGTGGTAATCGGTGACGCGGGTGAGGTACTAGTTCGGCAGTGGAAACCGGTCCCCATTGGACATCCACAGGGACCGTCCTCTCTCCCGCGGCAAAATCATCATCATCCTCACCAAAGTCCCCGTGCCAAGACCTCAGTTGTCATCCTCGAGCTGCTCAAATTGTGATAAGTCAATCTCCAAGAATTTTGTAATCGGGGTGATCAACCCCCCGCTCCAAATGTTGCCTTTCTTGGCCTTGATTTGCTTCCTCCAATGGTCCATGAAAAACGCTCCAAGGCTGAACTTCTCCTTCTTCAACATGCAGTAGAGGGCGTAGAGTTCTCCAATTCTGACCTTTCCGCTCTCGTGCCTGCCGGAAAGCGACACCCCCAAACATCTTTGGATGTATCTAAAAATAGGGTTGTTAATGGAAGAAGCCTTCAAATTCCCCGAATCGAACACTCGCAAGTCATCGTTGGCTTCTGCAGTGATTTGGGACCAGAAACGAGCACTGTCGAAGCTTGGGGGAGGAACACCATCTCCCCCCACGTGGACTCCCCAAATTTCCTCTAGTTCGTTCCTTGGGAGCTCGTGCTACTGGTTTATCAGCTGGAACCCAATTGTGGTCGGCTCTGCTTCTGGCTCAACCTCAATGACTCGAAGTGATGCAAAGAACTCCAAGACCAATGCCAGATAAGTTGGCCAACGGCCTGTCACCCGTGTTGTTGGGATATGTATACTGAAAAGCATAATTGATCAAGCGTTTGTAT
>JAPKLW010002363.1:15580-49326 GCA_026898455.1 Plectranthus barbatus | reverse complement strand
GAGCAAGGGATACAGATCAGAAGATCAGATCTGTAGGAACAGAAAGAAGAGGCCATCGATTTCTTCTTGAAGAAGAAAGCCATCGTTTTGTTCGTATTCCGCTTCAGATCTGAACATTTCTTCACCGTTATCATACTCCGATCTGTCCTGTAGATCAAACGGTGAAAGAGGTACAAACCCTAATCCATCCTTGTACAATTAATTTTGTAGGAGCATGCATAGGCTTCGCATGGTTTATTTAATTGCATTTATTTTGATATCCTAAGAACGATCCTGCGAATTGAATAACAACTCATGTTGTTAATCGTAGATTCAATCCCTACACGTGTACCCCAGCCAATCCTCGCCAAGAGGTTCTCAACGTCGTCCCGAATACCCAGCAGCTGCATTGTATCCGGGCAGGGGTAGAGTGTCTGCCGAATCGCAAACTCTTCCCCCAAAAACTTTTGGTAACGCCTCTGATGAGACCGGTGTGTGAATGTTGGTTGGGAGGCCATTGTCAATCTGCAAGGGTAGTGAAAGAGTTTGTCTAATTTCATCACCATTCTTCACAAAATCCCAATGCAAACAAATCCAATTTGAGCAAAAATCCAAAGAAATAAATTTACCCATGAAAAATTGGTTCGACATTCATGCAATTCACTCTCAATTCTAGCCTATTATCATCACGTTTGACAGAATTTGGTCCAGAAATAATAAAGCTAGAAAATCACCCAAACAAGAAAATTTCCCCCAAACATTCGTATGAAAAAATTCCATGAAACTCAAGCACAAATCAATCACGAGTAAGTATATCGATGAAAACCACAAACCATATCGAGTAATCACCACGAATAGCAACGAAATCGACAAAATTCAAAAATTGAAAACAAGGGCTCCAAACTAAAATTTGGTAAAAAATCATGCTTAATTCATTCAAATCATGTGAAATAACCGAAAAGGAGAGTGTTAGTATACATACCGTGGTTGATTTTTGCGATTTTGGAGAGAAAAGTTCGAAGTTGGGGTTGGGAGAGAAAAATCGTGCGTGTTTTTGTGTTTGTGAGGAAGAAAATGAGGTGAGGGGGTTTAAAAACTCGTCTCTATTTGTGGCTCAGAATCGACCTCGTCGATCGACGAGGCATCTTTGTCGATCGACGAAGCCCATTTTTGTCTCGTCGATCGACGAGAATTGGCTTCGGTCGATGAGGAAATTTTCCTTCGTCGATCGATGAGAAATGGCCACGGTCGACGAGGAAGTTTTTCTTCGTCGATCGATGCCAATTTCTGATGATCTTTGTGGCCCGACTGGACTTGACTCAATTTTGAAAACAAACGAAACTGAACTGACTTGAAAATAAAAGAAATAAATAAAACAGGAAACTGTTGGGTTACCTCCCAACCAGTGCTTGTTTTATTGTCGCTAGCTCGACAATACCTGACTTTTAAGGGCGATTCAAGTAGTACTTCTCCACTGCTCCAATCTGAAGAGGGGTATAGTATGATTTCACGTTTTGCCCGTTCACTCTGAAGGTTTTTCCATCTTGTCTGGCTAATTCAACTACACCGTTCATAAACTGGCAGATCACGGTGTATGGTCCGGACCACTTTGATTGAAGTTTTTCGGGCATGAATCGAAGACAGGATTTGAAGAGGAGAACCTTATCACATGAAGTGAAGACATGCGAGCGGATCTTTTTGTCGTGGAATCTCTTTGCTCGATTCTTGTAGATGACGTTGTTCTCATAGGCCTCGTCCCGAAAATCTTCTAATTCATTCAGTGCCATGATGCGGTCTTCTGCGGCTGTCTTCCAATCCAAATTCAATTCTTTCACCGCCCTCCAAGCCTTGTGCTCCATCTTGACAGGAAGGTGACATGATTTTCTGAAGATCAGTGATATGGAGATGTCCTAATCGGTGTTTTATAGGCGGTGCGATATGCCCAAAGTGCATCATCAAGAACCGCCGCCCAATCCTTTCTTTAGTTGACCATCTTCTCCAATATCTGCTTGATTTTTTTGTTGGATAATTCCGTCAACCCGTTCCCTTGAGGGTGATATGGGGTGGTAACGCGATGCTTTACTCCATATCTAGCAAGAAGAGAAGAAAGCCATTTGTAACAAAAGTGTGACCCCCCATCACTTACCAGGGCTCTTGGTGTTCCGAATCTTGTCATCAGCTTCTTCAAGAACTTGATAACGACTTTGGAGTCGTTGGTGGCTGTCGAAATGGCTTCGACCCACCGCGATACATAATCAACTGCCAACAGGATGTATGTGAATCCTTGCGATTTTAGGAAGGGTCCCATGAAATCGATCCCCCAGACATCAAATATTTCAACTTCAATCACCGGTGTCTGCGGCATCTCATTCTTTCGCGAGATGTTGCCGGTCCTCTGGCAGCGATCACAGCCTGTTATCTATCCGCGACAGACTTCGTAGATGGAAGGCCAATAGAATCCGCTTGCGAGGATTTTGAAGGCAGTCCGGTTGGCTGAATGGTGTCCACCTGTTGGGGATGAGTGGCATGCCTCAAAGATTTTGTGCCACTCGGACTGGGGTACACAGCAGCGAATGACGCTGTCAGCAAATCTGCGCCACAGGTAGGGATCCTCCCAATAGTAGAATCTGACATCGTGCAGAAACTTCTTCTTTGCTTAGGGAGAGGAGTCCGGAGGAAGTACGGCGCCGACCAAAAAATTTGCGAAGTCTACAAACCACGGGGTTTTGGATTCATACATCTCCTTCATATCCCTCAAGGCATAGACCTGCTCGTCGGGGAATGTCTCTCTGATTGTCAAATGATGATCGTCCCCCTTGACCGGCGGTTTGAGCCTCGATAGGTGGTCGGTGATGACATTCTCACTTCCCTTTCTGTCCTTGATCTCCACGTCGAACTCTTGCAACAACAGAATCCACCGAATCAGTCTTGGCTTGGCATCTGGTTTTGCAAACAAGTACTTGATTGCTGCGTGGTCGGTGTAGACAATTGTTTTTGAGCCTATCAGATAAGGCCGGAACTTGTCAAACGCATACACAACCGCGAGCATCTCTTTTTCCGTCGTGGTGTAGTTGCACTGAGCTGGATTCATACTTTTGCTGGCATATTGGATCACATGGAAGAGTCTTCCTTTCATTTGGCCCAGAGCTGCTCCAACAGCATAATCGCTGGCGTCGCACATCAATATGAAAGGCTCATCCCAATCTGGTGCAGTCAGGACTGGTGCGGTTACCAGTGCTTCTTTCAACATCTCAAATGCTTGATGACAGTCTTCATCAAAAACGAAAGAAACATCCTTCTCCAGCAAGTTACACAAAGGCCGGGAAACCTTTGAGAAGTCTTTGATGAACCTCCTATAGAATCCTGCATGACCTAGGAAGCTTCGAACGGCTTTGACGTTTGTTGGTGGTGGCATCTTCTCAATGGCTATCACTTTGGCATGATCGACCTCCAACCCTTCGGCTGACACTCGATGACCCAACACGATACCTTCTCTCACCATCAAGTGGCACTTCTCCCAATTGAGGCATAGATTTGTCTCGACACATCTCTCAAGTACAGTAGCCAAGTTCTACAAACAAACATCAAATGAGCTACCAAAAACTGAGAAATCATCCATGAATACCTCCATGATTTTCTCGATGAGGTCGTGGAAGATTGTCGTCATGCATAGCTAGAATGTGGCCGGTGCATTGCATAATCCAAAGGGCATCCGTCGGTAGGCGAATACTCCATATGGACAGGTGAATGCCGTCTTATGTTGATCTTCCAGCACTACAGCTATCTGTTTGTACCCTGAGTAGCCATCAAGAAAGCAGTAAGAAGGATAACCAGATAATCTATCTAGCATTTGATCAATGAATGGTAGCGGGTAATGAACCTTACACGTGGCGGAGTTTAAGGCTCGATAGTCAATGCAAACTCGCCATCCCGTGATCGGTCTTTATGCTACTTCCTCTCCATCATCGTTCTTCACAATTTGCATTCCTCCTTTCTTGGCTACTACTTGTGTCGGGCTTACCCACTTGCTGTCGGAAATCGGGTAGATCATGCCATGGTCAAGGAATTTGAGAACCTCCTTCTTGACAGCTTCTTGCATGATGGGATTCAGACGTCGTTGTGCTTGTCTCTTCGGTTTCGCATCCTCTTCAAGGATGATCTTGTGCATGCACAGCGAAGGACTGATTCCTTTGATGTCTCCCAAGGTCCATCCAATGGCGGACTTGTAAGTTCGCAAAACTCGCAGCAGCTTGTCAAGTTCCCCCTGTGAAAGATAGGCAGAAACGATAACAGGGTAAGTGCTATCTGAGCATAGGAATGCGTACCTGAGATGTGATGGAAGTGTCTTGAGCTCCAAAATGGGTGGATTGGAGCTGGAGATCGGCTGTCCTAGATTTTCGTCGACCGACGAGGGGTCTTCATCGATCGACGAAGGTGTGACCTTGGCGTCGATCGACGAGACAGTAGACTCGGTCGACGATGACTTTCTGAAGCAGCTCAGCAGCGACTCCCTTTTGTGTTTTTTCTCTCGGGTAATTTCCTCGAACACATCTAGTTCCATGACTAGATTCAGGATCTCCTCATTTAGAAGAGGAGAGGGAATGTTGCAGACAGTTTTCCAGAAAATCCGCCTCACTTTTCAGACAAGTGAAGGGGGAAGACATTACCAGACTGAAGCAATTGATCATGTGACATTCTTCTGCATAACTTCCATCATCGTGCTTCTGCATTGCTTTGTAGATTGAGAATGTGACGGACTCATTGTTCACTCGGAACGTCAGCTTCCCGTCTCGGATGTCGATCAATGCACCTCCTGTTTTCAGAAACGGTCTTCCAAGGATTAGAGGAATATTTTGATCCTCCTCCATGTCAAGTACCACAAAATCGGCTGGGATTATGATATCCTTTACCTTCACCAGCACATCTTCAACAATGCCCTTCGGATAGGAGACTGATCGATCAGCCATCTGCAGTGAAATCGTCGTGAGCTTGATGCTGTCGATCTTTAGCCGCTTGAAGATCGAAAGCGGCATCAGATTGATTGATGCCCCCGAGTCACAAAGAACCTTTCCGAAGGTCTCACCTCCGATGACACATGAGATTGTGAAAGAGTCTGGATCTTCCCTCTTGATTGGCATCTTCTTCTGGATGATGGCACTGCATTCTTCGAACAGGTTGACCATCTCATGCTCCAAGAACGGTCTTTTCTGGGAGACCATGTCTTTCAGAAACTTGATGTACCCTGGCATCTCTTGAAGAGCTTCTACCAATGGAATGTTAATATGCACCTTCTTCTATCTCTAGAAATAGTGCATATCTTTCGTTCATCTTGGTCTTGAAAATCGCTGCGGATATGGCAGAGGCAGTTTCTTTATTGGCGGTTGAGGATTAGCCATCGAGCGATGCTGATCAGGCTCGATCGATGCCTCTTTTGAGGCCTCATCGATCGATGAGGATGCTCCATCGGTCGACGGAGCTTCGTCTTTGGTGGTTTCTGCCTCCTCTTCGGCTTCTTCTTCATCTTGGGCGCCTATTTCTGAGTTTTCAGGCCCTTCATATGTCTTACCCCCTCTCAGAGTGATAGCGTTCACTTGGTTCCTCTGGTTCTGATTCTTGGGATTGACCTGGGTGTTGCTCGGAAGTTTCCCCAGCTTGTGTTTGGTTCCTAGGGCATCGGCGATCTAGCTGACTTGATTTTTGATGATTTGCACGTGCTTTTGCACCTGGTCGACCTTTGTGTTTACCCCAGTGTCTGTGGAGCCTTCCATGAACTTGGCCAAAATCTCCTCGAGATTTGGCTTCTTCTTCTCTACTATTTCTCCGTTTTGTACGGCGAATCCTGGCGGTGGTTGTTCTACAGCTTGTGGATTTGCATAAGAGAATCCAGGATGATTCCTTGCATGGTTGTAGGCATAGGGCTGGTTATGCTGCTGATTGTGTTGCTGAAATCCTCCTCGGTAATTGTTGTGATAACCACCTCTTTGGACAAAGTTTACATCAGCATTGTTCTCCTCGATCGGCCCTTGCACTGCATCAACTGCAACAACCGTTTTCTCTTGCTTCAGGTTAGCAAACTCTTCCCTGAGCTTTTTCAGTTCAGCTGTCAAATCTTGTTGTTCGGCAACTTTCTCCATAGCTTTCTCCACCACTTTCTCTATGGCTTTCACAGGCTGAGTTCGGCTTGAGGACCACCGTTGAGTGTTGTTAGCAATCTTTTAGAAGAATTCCATGGCCGTCTTCCCACTCTTCGTCATGATTGTGTCTCCAAGTGTGGTGTCCACCAGTTTGGTCGTCTTGTCATTGAGCCTTTCGTAGAATGCTTCAGCTTGTTCCCCCGGTGGAAAACCATGTCCGGGACAGGCTTTCAGCAGGTCTTTGAATCTTTCCCATGTCTCGCTGAAGCTTTCATCAGGCCTTTGAGTGAACCTGATAACTTCCTTCCGTCTTTGCCGGATAATATTCGGAGGGAAGAAGTTCTTGAGAAACTCGTTTCTCAGTTCGGTCCACGTGCCTATGCTTCCTTTGTCCAGTGTAGTGAACCATGATTGTGCCTTATCCTTCAGAGAGAATGCGAACAGACGCATTCCGATGGCACTCTTGTTGACTCCTCCAATCTTCACAGTATTGCAAACCAAAATGAACTTGTCCAGATGCGCATAGGGATCCTCGGTAGCTCTTCCTCCGAATTGGTTTTGTTGCACCATTTGTACCAATCCGGTCTTCAGTTCAAAGTTGTTGGCATTGATGCCAGTCTTGAAATCTGTCTCCTTGAACCGAGGTATGTACCTATTCTGCATGGCTTCTTCCTCCTCCTCATTGTCAGACTCTCCCGGAGGATCCTGGTTGTCATCCTCTCCATCGTCGGGTTTGTCCTCGAACAATGGGTTGTGGCGAAGCTCTCTTCCATTTGGATTGTTCCTCTCGAGTTCGTATTGTTGGATCTGCGCCCTCATAGCTTGGATTTCTTGGAGAAGCAAAGCTTGTTCCTCTGCAGTTAGCACTGGCGGAGGCGGTGGTACGTAATCTTCCATTGCGAGATTACTTGAGCTTTCCTGAGCACGCTTATTCTTTCAGATATTTTTGCACGTGGCCTCAATGTCCGAATAGTAATAAAGCGGGTCCTTTCCTTTGGCCCTTGTACTCATGCACTACCTGTACAGCAAAGGAGGTAGTGAAGTAAGACTGAAAACAAAACAAAACGAACTGAAATTCTGAAAACTGACAAAGCGTCGATCGACGAAAGGAAAACAACTTCATCGATCAACGAAGAATAGCGTCGATTGACGTGGAATACGAAAAACAAGAAAAATTTAGAAGATACGAAAATTACAGCCTAAAGCAATATTTCAATCACAGATTTAATAGTAAGATTAATTCTGTTCACTCCCCGGCAACGGCGCCAAAATTTGATCGCAATATTATTTAACTGCGACTTAGCAGAGCTAATAATACAACGGCAAAGATAAAATTATCGATTCCACAGGGAAAGAAGCAACGAATAATCCTTAAGTACTAAATCAAGCGTTCTTGAAAGTATTGATTAGGAAAATCAGATGAAAAGGTTTTGGTTGTTTTAAAAATCGTAATTCTTGCAATCGAAAACTGAACAGAAAAATTAAATAGCTTTTGAAGTCAAATATGAGAAACACAGATTCCAGGGATTTCTACCTATCGAGTATAACATGTATGAACTAATCGATTAATTCCAAATTTTAATTCCTCTTCATAGTGAAACATCAGAAAATTATTATGAACTTCTTTGTCTGACAATTCCTAAAGTAGATTAGTCAATTACCTATCTCCGCTTGGTCTCAAGATAAATCAACTAACTCCCAAGTTCTACAGATTTATTCGTATAATTAATCTCCTTCAGTTACGACAAGAAATCAGATTATATTGTGAAAATCTCTTTCGATTGAAAATTGTTACAGTTATGTCTCAAGTAATCAACTAGATAATCCTAATAAGTGATCATCAAATCAAGATTATGAATAAGCACAGATTTCACAAACTACGAAGGGAAAGGGAAAATAATTCGATTAATCAAAACATGCATAGAATGATAGTTCGAAACCCTAGAATCCGAGAGAGGATTTAGTTACACATATTCATGGTAATATTCATCGAAGAAAAATACAACCTGAATTGCATAAAAACTGGAATCCGGAAATCTTCTCGTAGAAACTTGTCTTCAAAAACATAAAAACCCTCGGAATTCTTCAACTCTAATATTCTAATAATTGCTCTCACTCTCTCTCCTCCAAAAGTCGAAAATTACATGAATTTATAATGATGAAAGATGTATCTAGCAGTAACTAGAATTAGATATGCATCTATCTCCAAATCAGATTAGAAACAGGATTCCCGCATGCGCGTTGACCGCTTTTGATCCTCGTCGATCGCGTCTCCCAATTCTGCTTCATCGATCGCGTCTGAACAACATTGGTCGACGAGGTCTTCTTTGCTTCATCGACCGCTTGGCAATGACATGCCTCGTCGATCGACTAAGGGTCCTCATCGATCGACGAGGTCTCAGGCACTGGATCCTGATTCTTCTATTTTTCAACTAGAAACCTGCACGATTCATCAAACACGGCATTCCAAGTACAAAATCCAATTCATGCACAAAAACAAGTACAAAAATGATCGCGCGTAGAAACCCTAGGGTTTCCGCACCGCCGCGCTGCCGTCGCTGAGCTCCGCCTTGCACTGGTCTGCCGTGCCTTGCCGTCGACCGTCGTGCATAGCGCCCAGCCATGCCGACGCCGTCGTGTGTTGTCGTGCGGTCCTTCATTCTTCATGTTCTTCGTTCTTCGTGTTCTTCGTTCTTCATTTTACAGATTTAATTTTGAAATAAAAGATTACATGGAATAATTCTAATTACAATCTAAAATCTAAATCTAACCATGGATTTATCTCGTGGGTGAAAAACGAATCCATATAAATGGGCGGATTAACCCGAGGAACCACGAGGACGAAAAACATACAATCAATCCATAAACCATCCATTGCATGCAATCAATAATAATAATCATGCATGTTCATAAGCAATATTATTTTTCTGATAGAGCCAATTAATCCAAGCTGGCTCTGATACCAATTGAAGGGATTCGTGAACTGAATCACGAAGTCCGTTTGCCAAGGATCGTTAATTGGAATATCAAAAATAAATTGTTATGTCTATGAACAATCCTAGCATGCTTCTATATTATTATGCATAAGAAGGTTATGCGAAATACCTGGATCGATGAACTCTGAAGAACGCGTGTGCGGAGATGCCCTTTGATCTTTTCCACGCACCAAGATTTAATTTCCTTACAGATTGAGGAAATTAATCAATAGAAAATAATATAATATTTTCGAAAATAAAGAGGAGAGAGAAGAAGAGAAATCCTCCTGATATGATCTTCTGATCTGTATCCCAACTCGATCTGAAAATCTGGTGAAGATTATTTATCAGATCCCTTGCCCGGTTGAGAAGCAGAATTTTCTCCTCGTTCTTAGATCTTGGTCGATCACCACAGCTCTCCGAATTCTGGTTTGCTGTGTGCAACTTGTGATCTTGTGTGGTGTAGGTGTGTTGAGATCTGAAGAACTGAGGCCTATTTATAGGAAATTCTAGACTCCTACTGGGCTTGAGTTATCATGGGCCAGACCAGGGACCAGAATGCAAATAGCAAATAAGGCCTATCAATTAATTAATTCCCATATTCAACTCAGAATATAATTAATTGATTAATATTGATTCATGCCACCAGAGAATCAATATTGTCCTACCTAATTGCTACCACGTGTTGAGGTACGGGTTGCATTGGACTCGGTTTATCCCCACATTTAAGGTTACAGAAATTCGTTAATTAATTTAAGCTCTGACAAGCTATTTAATTAATTAACATCTTTAATTCCTGAATCAATCCACTCAAACCTTTCCACTTATGCTTGAACTTAATCAGCCTGCAGGACTTTACCATAACGAACCTTTTGAGTTGTTCAGAGAATGTCACCATCCTATACTGGATGTGGTTACCTAGTTCAGATACCAGACAGTCATACACAAATTGATATCACCCACGACTGCAGATGTACAGGCTCAACTAGAACCTTCTCTACAACTCAAAGTGATATACAATATATGTACACTTCTGTATCTTCATATAGGCTTAAGATTCCATCGAGTCATAGAGATCTAGATTCTTTTAATGTCAGATAAAAGAATCAATCTCGACTTAGGTCCTCATCAATGTGTGCCCCACACCAGCATACCAAGACATCCAAGATAAGATGCTTATCCGCATATGCTGCAGCCTACACTGACAGTTTATCCTGGAACTGTCTCAGTTGTGATGACTATTTATATCTCGCTAGGTCAAACGATCCATACGATCTTCTGTGATCTTCTACACACCGTATGATCTCCCTATCGACGAGATAAGAGGATAATTGTGTTGCGACATATGTTTGTTAATTCAGACAGGAGATGAACATACAACATTTATGATTACCAGTATATTAACCAATAAACCTTGTACATAATATACCAATCATAATGCTTTCAGTATATAAATCCATCACTTCAATCATGATTTCATTTCCAACTCTTTATTAGTTGGTATATAAGTTATGTCTTGAAGTATTAAAGCATCATAGATGCTTCATGGTAATTCCCAGTTTGGCACAGGCAAGATTTTTAACGTAACTTCTGTAGTCCGTCCTCGCTTTTCTAAGCTTCAACTGCCCTCTTTCTTAAGTCAGATATAGCACTTATAATTGCTAGCATGCTATTCTGTACTTCAGAATATGTTAAGATTTTCTTTGTTCAAATAAATAATTCAGGCTCTTATAATCAGTATTAATTGCACATTTATCTCCGTACAGATAATGTCACTAAATCTTCAGAGCATGAACTGTTGCAACAAATTCCAAATCATAAGTAGGATTGTTTAATTCACGTAGACTTAACTTTCGTGATGCATAAGATATTACTTTTCCTTCTTGCATCAGCACACAATTTTTTTTTAGCATCAGAATATACCTCATATTCTTTTTTATTAAATTCAGGAATTGCTACAACTAACGTTGCAATAAGCAATTATTTTAGCCCTTGAAATTTTCTTCGCATTCCTTGGTCTACACAATATTCCAAATAATCACAAATAATTCTAAATCATAAATAGGATTGTTCAACTCCTAAGTATTGTGAATCGAATCCTTCGTATATCGCAGATAAGCTATAATAAAGAGAACAAGATGGAGAGAAAAATAGAGAATATTATTATTCATTGATGTGTGGAGAATTACAATATGTTGTCCTATATATAAGGATGAAATCATATCTTCTATAGAAATTTAGAAAGATATGTATATATCCCTAAAGTATATCTTAAGTAATGTCCACCAAATAAATATATTTATAACACTCCCCCTTGGACATTACTTCGTTATATTCACGCCTCATTAAAAACCTCACCGAAAACCTTATGGGATAAAACAATCGAGGAAAAGAGTAGATGATATACGTTTATTATGTGTTGCACTAGATGCCTCATTAAAAACCTTAACTAAGAAAACCCAATAGGAAAATAACTCAGCAAGGGAAAAAGAGTACATCTATTTAGCCTTCTATGCATAATTTAAACCTTCAAGGTTTTCTTTTCTAAATGTATCTTCATGATTAGTTTGAGTTTATCACTTCAACATAATAATCTTATAATTATAAACAATGAAATATTATCCACATATGTACGAAGTGACTATATGAATAATCTTCAGGATTATTACAAGATAAAAAATTATGAATCACAAATTGATCATTCTTGGGGAATTGATATGGGTAGAATAATACAACTCTAGTGTATCCACTACTCATTTATGCAACACAAGTTTATTATCCTCACACTGGAGGATGAGGAATATTTCAGGTATCATAATATCATACGATCTTTCAATGTATGCAAAATAATATTAATCATACTCTTTTTGTAATTCTCAAAAGAAAATATCATGTATGAGTGGTTTAGAAAAGTATTCAAACTGATAAGAAATGTCAATACCACAACAGATAACAAAATAACCAGTCGAAGATCTATAATTATCAAGATCAAATAAATATTCATTTATTTAGCTAAACCACCAATGTCATACTTGGTTTCTTATAAAATATACCAAGATTTTTATACCTCTGAAGATAACAAATAATGTGCTTATTTCAATGTCTTTTAGTAAGAGAAGCACCAAGTCTTGCTAGCAAGATAATTTTGAATATTGTATCAGGCCTGATAAAATGGTGTACAATAGACAGTTAAAGAGAGAACTTCTGGTCCAAAAATATCATGTTATCTTCTTTAAGTCTAAATGAGACATTATCCACTTCTGGGGATCAAATGACATTAGTGTTCTAAATAAATGTAATAGATCTATCTGGAATTCTTATTATACATTGACTAGTTTTAGAAATAATAATAACTCCTTCGGGAGATTGTCGATTTGCAGGTCGACATAATACTTGGTCTTATCCAAGTCTTTTTATTTCATACTCCGTCTTTAGGCATGAATTAATGTTCAAGTTAATATATTCCTTCTTCAAGAGAAATTTATACAGTTATCTCGTCACTATATATGTAGCGATCTATTTTCTATAAAATCCATCGGGGATTTAATATAAAAATTATCGTACAATGACTCATATCAATATATGGTCATGAAATTTAGTAACTGCATATATAAATTTATATTTTCTGCCATATAAATCAAGTAGCGGAACATTATGTCATTCAAATAGGCGAGTAATTTATTTAAAATCAAGTATGGGTCTCTGCGAAAAACCCTTGAGATCTTAATCTCGCTTTATATTTCACCACCTCATAGTAATCATTATATCATGCAGGGATAATATTCATGAGCGAGTTAATCTCTATTCCAATTGCTCATTTTTACATTTTTGGCTAATCATAATGCTTCTAGCATTTAAGCTCTGGATCCAGATTGGAGCTATTGTGGAATAAGTATGTTGTCGACAACTATAAAGTTTATGTTATTCTCCTTTACTCATAATATTTATGGCATTATCTGATTTTTATCATTTTCCGTAATATTTTTATTTATTTGTTCTGCAATCCCAATAATATTATTATTGGGTGCACGTGCTAATGTATTGAGATTCTTGTCTTCAGGACAATCCTCTTCGGGAGGTCACATATTCCTCTTCAGAGGTCACCGGAGTGTTATTTATATATTTGATTTTATTGACCGTGGATTTTTAATTTATGCACCAATATGTATCTCATACTTCTGGTATGAAATCTCTCATACTTTTAGTATTAAGGAGTTTCATTCATTTGGTCCATTAGGGTCTTTAATTATTTATGGTGCATAAGTTCAATCACTCCACTATATACAATAGATGCATTTGTAAATGCATATGACAGATTACTTGTTAAATATTGCAAGTTTTGATTCATTCATGTGTGGCTTTAACTATGAAGATCCTTTTATTCTTTGACATTTTTCGGCATTCCATTATCTTTGGGCTTATATCTCCCCCTAATGCCGACAAATGATCTTCTTTATATTTACAGTCAATGCTATATGGGCTATTAGGGTTTATTTATAGACGGAGATTTTTGTACAACGTATATTTTAATCTATATTACGTTGAGAGCCCATAGAGACATATATTGGTGGTGATATACAAATATAGACTGTAATAATTTAATTCGCAGATGGGAAATGATTATTTATTTACCACACTATTATATGAGGGATAATTGCAATATGCAGCTGGTCGGATTTAAAGGAATAATGACCATGAAATTAGAAAATAACCCTAATATTTGATAAATTGGTCCAAATATATCTTATGAAAGACAAATTTTTATTTGTATGTGATATCACATTATGATAATCCGACACCTTATAGTAATATGCCCAATAAGACCCAAATACTCATGCCATAAGATTAGAAATTATGAGTCATTAAATTTTATTTTCATCGCAAAATGATAATTAAGTTGAATAAATGCATAAAAAACATTCAAGTAAATAAAACTCAATAATTTCATTGTACATAGATAATTAAACGAAGTGCTCACTAAGTTCATAAATAAAAATCAAAATAACAATATAAATAAACGGAATGCAAAACATAAGGAATCCTAAAGATCTTGAAAGTAATCTAAAAGTTCAATTTGTGTGGATCTTCATCCTGAATGAGCTCATCTTTCAATAAGTCATCATCATCTTTATCATGATTGATAACCAAGTTTGCTTCAGGCAAATCTCGGATATTTTTGCCCTTCTCTTCTTTTAACATTCATTGATAGGATTCCACTAAGTGCAAAGGAGTACGACATATGCGAGACTAACGACCATCACATCCACACCTATAGCAAACTTTCTTGTCAACTGCTTGTTGAGATGAATTTGCCTTTTGTAAGTGTGATTTATTGTCATTTCTTCTTCCATAATCTTGGGATCTATTTTTGTATCCATGATCTCGGTCATCCCATTGTGACCAGTCTCTTCTACCACGAATGTATCATCGACCTCGTCCTCTACCTCTTGTAGCATTGTATTGTTGGACAATAGCATGTGCTTCAGGCACATTTTGTGAACCATCAGGTCTTGCATTATGGTTTGTCATAAGAAGTTGGTTGTGCTTTTCTGCTACTAGTAAAGCATATATAAGTTCAGAATGTTTACAATAATTTTTAGCTCGGTACTGCTACTGGAGTACAAGATTACTAGCACGAAATGTTGATAGAGTTTTTTCTATCATCTCAACTTCTGTAATTTTCTGCTTACAGAGTTCTAGTTGTGATACTATGCGATGTAAAGCTGAATTATATTCAGTTACAGACTTAAAGTCCTAAAATCGCATATTCAACCAATCATATTGTGATTGAGGTAGGACTATTGATCTTTGTTGATCAAAGCGATCCTTCAGGGATTGCCATAAGACAACAGGGTCTTTCTCAGTGAGATATTTGTTTTTGAGGTCTTTATTCAAATGGTGGCGAAGAAAGATGAGAACTTTTGCCTTTTTGGTAGAGCTACTTGAAGAATCTTGAATTATGGTCTCACTTAGATCACATGAAGGTAGATAAATTTCAACATCCAAAACCCATATTAAATAATTATTGCCATCAAGGGCGAACTCAACAAATTCTCTTTTGTTGATATCAGACATTTTAACTACATAAATTATATAAAGAGTTGGTCTCCTGAGAGACGGTCTCAACATTTTTTTATTGTAAGACGGACCTTAATACATCATTTCAATAAGTTAAATACATCATTTTATTTTTAAAAATTACATTATTTGCAACAAAGAAATACATAATTTGCAATAAAAAAACACATCATTTCATTAAATTCGTTTCATAATTAAAACGGTGAGACACCATTTGCAATAAAGTAACACATCATTTCATTAAATTCGTCTCACAGTAAAAATGATGAGACCGTCTCATATG
Source organism: Plectranthus barbatus (assembly GCA_026898455.1). Taxonomy (NCBI): domain Eukaryota; kingdom Viridiplantae; phylum Streptophyta; class Magnoliopsida; order Lamiales; family Lamiaceae; genus Plectranthus; species Plectranthus barbatus. Next base: position 33,877 of record JAPKLW010002363.1, on the reverse strand, counting down.
AGAATTTGCCTTATATAAAAAGATTACTATAAAAATCATAAAAATAATTATATTCGTCAATTTTCAATAAAAAAGTACTAATCGAACAACTTTAATAATAATCAAAATATAATCATAATGTCATATTGCATAAAATAGACCATTAATTAAATTAATAAGCCGACATGATCAATATATAATCGTAAAGAAAGTAAATAGCAATCATGTTAATTAAATAAAACCATGAATTCGGCGAAATCAATTTGATAAACATTAAGTAGTCATACAAAGCCGTAACATATGGAATGACATATTAATTTTGCGTAAGCATTCGTGATGACAAAAATTAATAGCAATCATGTTATTATTAATTTTGCGTAAGTATTCGTCATGACAAAAATTAATAGCAATCATAATACTCATTAATATATGGAATAACAAAGATATTATCGTATAATTAATCATTCAGTTATGTAATATTTCAAAAGGAATGCATGTTCTTCTTTTTTCATACAAGTAGCGATAGGGATATAGAATTTGAGAAAAACAATTTCAATTCTCATACATAAAATAGGCATATTGAATTGCTGTTCTAAAAAAAAAAAAAAAAAACAATGCCCATTAATTCAAATAATAAATCAAATGTGATTTTCGAGAACCATCACCGGACTAATAAAACAAACAAATTGTACAATTCACTATTATTTTCTGTTAAAAAAATTAATTCTATAATCTTAATTGTAACTTACCTTGCAGGAAAGACATGATTCTTTCCTAATCCTAGGGCATACTCACCAAAGTTTCTCAGTTGATTAGAGTCTCGTGCTGATAACGTGTTGTGAATCGAATCCTTCGTATATCGCAGATAAGTAATAATAAAAAGAGAAAATAATAGAGAGAACAAGATGGAGAGAAAAATGGAGAATATTATTATTCATTGATGTGTGGAGAATTTTAATATGTTATCTTATATATAAGGATGAAATCATATCTTCTATAGAAATCTAGAAAGATATGTATATATTTCTAAAGTATATCTTCAATAATGTCCACGAAATAAATATATTTGTAACACTAAGGTCATTAATTGTCTAGATACATATACGATACTTTACCATCCTATATCAAAATATATTTTTTTTATTTCTTAGATGCATTTGTATACATTGAATATTTCTTTTAAGAGTCTCGCACAACTAAAACAATCGTAGTTTTTAGTTTTGAAAAACCTGTTTCATATTACCCTGTCTATTCGTACTTGATGTTTTTCTGCAAGAGTGGTGTCATTGGTTTAACACCTTTCGAGAATTCTTTGATAATCTGACAGTAATATCCAACTAATCCGAAAATTTTTTGAGTTTTATGAGGCATCTTGGGTGATTTCTATTATTTTACCGCTTGTACTTTCATCTGATCCACTTTAAACCCTTCTAATGACATAATAAACTCTAGGAAAACCACTCCAAAACTCACACTTCGAAAATTTGGTCTCTCAATGACTTCTCATGACAACCTTAAAATGTTCTTCATGTTATTGATTATTATTCGAGTATATAAGGATATTATTAATAAATATTATTACAAATCTACTAAGATAAGGATGAAACACTTGCTTTATTGAATTCATGAATACTTTCAGCGCATCAATAAATTTGAATATCGTTAAAATAAACTCATAATATCCACATATTGTTCAAAAAGAAAGGAAGAAAAATACATTTTATTCTTCTTAATTTTCTAACTTTAACTAATAGTATCATGATATTAGGTCTATTTTTCAGAATATATTTGCGTCTCTAAATTGATCAAACAAATCATGTAACATTTATAAATGATATTTATTTTTTAATATAAGTTTACTAGTTCACGATAATCTATGCACATATGTATCAACATACATTTCTTTTCTTATAAACTGTAATAGAGCTCACCCCAGCAACACATTAGGTCATATGAACCTAAATCCAAAGAACTCATGTAATTGTATATTTAGTTATTGTAACTCCTAAGGAGCCATACGATAAAGTGTTTATTGGAATTATTGTAGCTCTAAGTTCTAAGTCAGTGGTAGACCAAAAATGCTTGATTTCCTTCACTATTTAACATTTTTTTGGAAGGGTTTATATAATGACAATTTTTCTACCTTTAGAAACCTATAAACATCTTTTAATTAACTCCATAAAGAAGGGAATGATATTTTTTGTTGGTCCCGGTTTATCAGAGTGCTTTAGTTATGCAGCGGAAATATAACTTAAATTCACTTGCACTTTGCTGGTTACTCAGCTGACTACCTGACTGGCTGGTCAGCTGGTAGCTCAACACTTAGAATATTTTTAAGTCGAGTTTGCACACTTATATCAGTTTTCAGATACACTCCAGCACTTGATTGCTGGGTTTTAAATATGAAAGTAAAGACAGAAAACTGATAAAGGCAAAAGGTTTATAGTGGTTCGATCAACTGATCTACGTCCACTCTCCAGTCGACTCACTGGAAATTCACTATAGAGTAAGAAAGTATACAGGATTCCTACGATCTATCTCCAGCCCTTGCTAGATCAACCGCTCCCGGGACCTGAAACTTCTTCAACTCTTGTCAGCTGGTTGGAGTGCGAGCACGTCACTTTAATCTCCACCGATACCACTGACGACGTGGGTGTTTGAGTTCTCCCAAGAACGATCAGGTTACTACGGCAAAAAGCCCGTGATAACTCAAGAGCTGGCTGGCTTAAGAGCTGCTGTGTTCTTCCTCAGATTGAGAAGGAACACCAAATGAGGTCTGAACTTACAAGCAGAAGCTTGAAGTCTCGTGTTTGAAAGATATCAACACACGGAGTAGCTTTCAGAAAAGCCTCGAAAGTATTTGCTAGCTGGTATGAATGCGTTCAAACTTTCGGTAGGTGAAGAGTATTGAATGTTGTTGGATCCTTCATATTTATAGGAGAAGGATCTCATTCAAATTTGTAGCCGTTGGACTCTTCAGGAATAGGTCTCTGTCCTCGCAAGTCCTTCAGACGGCGGCAGGTAGCATTTTCTGGAAAGCGCCATACCTGCGTCTGCTTTATCTGACATAGGCCTCTTTATGTCAGAACGGCACTATTCGTCAGTACCAGTTAGCAAGAACTGGCGTCTCGAGGCTGATAGACTTTAAGGAATCCTCCCTTAAAGTCATTCTTTGTCAGTTAGTTCCTCAGACGAATCTTCTTTTTGTCTCTAAGTCTTCGGGAGTGAGAATCTTTAGTTCTGCTGGTGGCATCCTACTGGTGATCTTGTGCTGGCAGTCTTTGCTGGTGACTTCGCACTTGCACATTCTAAGACGACCAAAAGATCTGGATGCTAACTCTCGGATTCTCCCATGACTGGTGGCTTCACCGCTGGTGAATAGTGTCAGCCAGAACACATATTCTGCTGGTAGATTTGTCAGCCTCCTGCTGATGAAATCTTCCCAACTGGTGAATAGTAGCCAGTGAATAGCTCTGCTCCATGCTGATGAACAGTGTCAGCATGAGTCTTTGTCAGTCGTCCGCTGGTGAAATCCTTCCACCAGGTAAGTGCATCTCATGCTGATGAACAGTGTCAGCATGAGTTTTGATCAGCTACGACTTACAACTCAAAATACCTAAACAGGACTTTACATTTGAGAACTAGAGCTATTCTAGAGACAAACTGACGCTGGTTGGACTTAGGATTTGATGCACCAAAACTATGATCTGACAAATAGCCTTGTGATTCGAGCGCCGCTCAGCTACTGAGGGAAAAAAGGAAACTTAGCCAAATTTCCCAACAATTTCCCCCTTTTTGGTGCGATCAAAGCCTAACCAGCGAGCACTCGGCTGATGAGGAAAGTTACAAAGTATTTCAGGGTTTTACAAAATAAACCTATCAGATCTAAACCCATGAAATTACTTCCTTACATCAGCTCTAACCTAAAGATCTTCCCCCTCAAACTGGGAGAGATATTGCTCGATTAAATTTTGAAGTTAAAACTTTGAGCCAAGTTAGAAAAACTTTCGAAAAATTCGAAAATGGAGTGCTGGTGCTGATTACACTTGAAAGTGTAAGTTCAGCTGGTAAATAAAAAGTTAGACATTAGTTGGACAATGAGGAATTGTCGTCAACCCGTCAGTAATCAATCCATTAAATGATGAGAGTTTACAAGTACAGGATTAAGAACTGACTAGACTAACTGATACAAGATTACTTACAACAAAAAGAAATTACAAGGCTCATGGCTTAGAAGATGATCCTGGTGAGTGAGGTTTGCTGGTAAGGCTCCTCAGGATCTCAGTAAGGGCGGCCATGTCTTGTTCTCTCTTCATGCGCTCCTCAGCAGCCAGCCTTCGCTCTTCAGCGACAATTCTCCTCTCTTCCTCAGCGAGCCTGGCCCTCTCCTCCTCAGCGACTGCTCGCGCCCTTTCCCCCTCTTAGATCCGCACCAAAAAGAAGGACACCCCAGAGGTGAACGACTCCATTTGTTGCGTCATCTCAGCACGATAGGAGGAAAAACGCTGCTCCAGCCGGGCGTCAATGATGGCTAAGAGTTGCGCCGGCGGGTGGACTTCGGAGAGCGGCTCAGCTGACAGTGCCACAGAGGTGGGGGGCTCAACAGATGTGGCCTCAACCATTACTATATCAGCGCCAGTTGCCCCTTCCACGACTGGCTCTGCAGCGGCTGCTGGATCTGCTGCTGCTGCTGATGCTGATGCTGACTCCGCAGCTGACTCCTCCACCAGCATCTCAGCTGATGCTGGTGGGACTTGTTCTTCTGTGGCCTCTTCCACCTGCCAGTCTATGGGCGCCAGCTCCACAACATTCGGGGCCCCAGCGACTGCAGTGGTCAGCCACCAGATCTTCGAGGGATCCTCCTCCACCACATGATCAATGAGCAGCTCAGATGCTGCCATATCGAATAGGCGAGCAATGTAGGGGAGGAGCATTGGGAGGGCAATCAGTATGCGGATGCTTCTGAGAGCATATATTATCTGAAAGCCCCTGCTGGTACGGTGGAACTGGAGAAATGGCACTTGTACAAACCTCGGCCTTGGAAGTCCTGAGCTGCCAGTCTCCAGGCGGTAGGCAAGAATTTTCGCCACTCTCCGCCTGACTCGCCTAAGGGATAAGGGCTCTGGCTCTTCGGTAAGTGTATCCATGAACTCGTTAGCCCAGGCCTCTTCATTCCTCCAGTAGGCAAGCCCCAGCCGAGCGTACAGGACGGACCGCTTCTCCACCGTAATGTACCGCTCCACTCGGTCAAAAATTCTCCACCGCCTCAGATCGCGATACAAGTCCCGGTCGATATCCCACAGATACCGGAACTCGTTGAACAGATCAAAATCAACGGCATCCTCCACCTCCACCGTGATATTTTCGGCGTACTCATATAGAGTACGGTTGAAATACTCCATCGGCCGCAGAGGCAGGCACCAGTCATGAATGCGGGAGGCGAGAACCGACTGGTGGGGGAGACCGCGGAAGGGAATGATGTTGAAAATAGAGTAGTCAGGCACTGGAGAGGTATCAAATGCCTCATCCCCGCGTTGCTCCCACCGATGGACTCCATTCACCATCTCCTCGTATTCTTCCTCGTCGGCCACGTTGTAATTCATGACGCAGACGGTTGTATCTTGTCGTGGCCGCGAATCAGCACATCGAGGTGGTGCTGACGAGGATGTTGCTGGTCGTCCAGAAGTTGAGGCTTCTTTGGACTGTTGACGACCAGGCTGAGCCTTCCCTTCCTTGTCAAAATCAGGGAACAGGTTCCTTGGCTCCATCCTCTGGATTGTGGAGTGGTGGACGACTGGCGGCTGCTCGTCCTCGGAATCGTCATCGGAAATGACGATGGGAGCCTTCCCAGTATCCCTCTCGCCAGTCTCCTCTTCCTCCTCTGTATCCTCGGACTCAAAACTAATATCCGAGGAGATCGCCAGTTTTTTCGGGGTGGTCGCCCGCTCCTCAACTTCTTCTTCAGAAACATTACTTCCGCTGGCAACCCCTTGCACTGCCAGCGGGCCTTCATCAGCAATGCCTCGTCCGCTGGCATCCCCTTGCGCAGCCAGCGGAACCTCCTCTTCTGCATCAGCACCGCTGGCATCCCCTTGCGTAGCCAGCGGCCGCTCCTCTTCTGCACCAGCACCGCTGGCATCCCCTTGTGTAGCCAGCGGGCTCCCAGCCTCCTCCTCATCTGGCTGGTAGTGCTCGACTATGGACATGATGTCCTCGTCGACTCCCATCACCAGCAGGCGTTGGTATGTATCCTCAGGAAGTATCTCGCCTGGTGGTGGGGGTGCTGGTGGGCTGGCACTTGATCCCTCATCGACTTTCTCCTTGCCCCTGCCCGCCAGCCTCAGTTGCTCGGCCATCTCCTCCTGCCGCCTGGCAGCGTGCTCGGCCTGAATTTTGGCAAAGCGCTCATCACGAGCCGCTAGTTCAGCCGCCAGCACCCGCTGGTCCTCCAGGGCCTTCATCCTTGCCTCGGCTTGCTTCTTCTTGGCAATGGCAGCGCTCTTCTCCAGCCGCGCCTTCTTCTTTATCTTCTCACCCAGGGTGAGCAGCCTCTTCCTCTTCTTGCTCATTATCTCGAGCTGCTCCTCCTGGGTGTGCCCCAAAATATTCCTCTGAGCTGGGATAGAGATTTTCCCAGACTCAGGATCATACGCCACAGCTTGCGGTGGCTGCTGATGCTGATGTAACTTCAGCTTTTTGGACTTCTTGGGCTTCTTCCGGGAGGGCTCGCCAGCTGGGATCATGCGGACGTCCCTGGGATGAATGCCAGTGGCTGACTCCACTGCGCCCTCCATCTCTGCGAAGAGACCTTCAGTCTCTCGCTGGCGCTTGAGCTCGGCCTTGGCCTCTTCTGACAGCGGGAGAGCCATAACTGGCAGCTGCTCTCCCTCATCCACCTCTTCTTCTTCAGAGACACCCTCAGCAGGGTTCACTGAGGTCTTCCCCTTCAGCCTCCTCGGCTTCTTGTAGTCTGGGTGGGGGAGTTTGGCTTGCTCCTTGGTCGGAGGGATGAAGTCCGAGCTGACCAGTTGCTCACCCTGGTCGACTCCATCCCCCATCTCCATCTCCAGTAGCCGGCTGATCCGAAGCCCAAAGGATACGGAATGGGCGAACCAGCCTTCAGTGGGAACGGAGATGTTCCTGCCAACGTTTTCCAGGAGCCGGCCGTAAAGGAATTCAGCCCAGTTCCCCTGGATCCCGTCCACCAGTGCACTCATCACGGAGAACTTCCGGATGCTCAGTTCTGCGTAGGACCCCACCTCGCACTGCAGCATCCGCACGACGATGTCACACACCATCTGCCAGTACTCCTCCATCTCTGACTTCTTCATTCCAGTCCGGAAGGTGGTCACCTCCGGCTTCTGCCACTGTGCCCACCGCCTTCGGAACTCATTTGTGTTGTTCTGAAGGTAGGTGGCCACATCTTCGCCTTCATTTCTCAGCCCGAACAGCTCGGCGAGGTACGCGGGGGAGACGGTGATCAGGTGTCCAAACACCGATGTGGTGAAGGAGCGTCCGCCGTCAGCGACCACGGCTCTGGCGTAGAACTCCGCCACCATGTGCGGGTGGAAGGTCTCTGGACTGGCCGTCAGGTATTGTCGGAGACCTTCCCCATCGATCATCTCGAACAACTCCTCGCCATAGTTCTTCAAGGCCAGTTTCTCATTGAGGATCTTCTCCTTCTGTACTTGGGCGGCCCGGACTTGGGCATTCGACAACTGGGCACGGGTTGCCGGCTTGTTCAGAGCAACCAGTCGTGCGAACGGATATGTATAGTCAATATCCTCAATCTTCACAATGCCGGTGTAGGTCGGCATGTGCTCCTCAGCACGGGGTAACTCAGCCGAACCTGAGGACGATGAAGATGATGTGGATGCTGGATTATCCGAACGGGGGTTGGGGTTGGGGTTTGATGAAGACGCCATAAGTTTGGAAATAATGAAACAGGAGGGGGGTTATGAGTAGATTAGGGCTTCTGAAAAACTCAAGGAAACAAAAAGTTTGAACCGAAGAAGGAGATCGGTTTTTATACTAAGGGCCATGCAAGAATAGACGACCAGGATCAGCTTGTGGAAAGTGAAGATCGACGGTCATCAGCAGGGCCCGGTTCCCTGTAGCGACGTGGGCAGTCGCGCTGACGTGGGCTATGCCGTGTAGCTGACGTGGCGCGCGGTGATTGGCAAAGTCCAAACGTTTGACGGTTTTGACTGCTCTGCCGCTATGCGCATTAAATACGGCAATAAATGCGCCATCATAAGTCGGAGAGGCGCATACGCCATCTGATTTCGAAAACTCCCGCCCAATGCTCGGACAGCTGGCACGACGCTTGGGCTCCAAAAGTCTGTCAGTTGAGAGCTGGGACTCAACTGATCATAAGCAGAATGTGCCAGACGCAACCTTCCCCCTAACTGGTTGACCCCATCACCAGTTGACAACTGGTACCCAAAACTGGTTCCGGATCCTTAAATTGAGAGCTTGGACCCAATTTCCACCAGCCGTAGACCATTTGTCAGCCGCCTGCTGACAAACTGAAATGATTAAAAAAATTGAGAGCTTGGACTCAATTTTATTCCGCATCCGTCTCTTCAATGAGCTCATATCTTCACCAGTAACTTTGAAATTGGGAGCTGGGACCCAATTCAACTTCAACTGATGAAAACGGCTGTTGGCAGAATGGAAACGAGAGCTGGGACTCATTTCCTTGGATATCCAAAGGATAGATTCTGCCAGTAGAAACCACTTGGAAAGACTGGACAAGTAAGAGCTTGGACTTAGTCGTAATTAGCATCCTCCAGAAGATTAAGAACAGAATGAGAGCTTGGACTCATTCTTCCTCATCATTTGAGCTTGCATCAATCTCTAAGAGACCCAGTTTGATGCACAACTCCTTGAATCTAGCTTCTGGAAGTGGTTTGGTGAAGATATCTGCCAGCTGATCTTCAGTTCGGATGTAGTCGACGCTGACATCCTTCTTCTCGACATGATCACGAATGAAGTGATGTCGAATGTCTATGTGCTTGGTCCTGGAATGATGGACCGGATTCTTCGATATGCACATATCACTGTTGTTGTCGCAATAGATGGGAACACAGCCAGTGTCCACTTCATAATCACCCAGTTGTTGCTTGATCCAGATAATTTGAGCACAGCAACTGGCAGCGGCAACATACTCAGCCTCAGTGGTTGAAGTAGCAACTGAGTGCTGCTTCTTGCTGAACCAGCTAATCAGCTTGTGTCCTAAGAACTGACACGTACCACTGGTGCTCTTCCTATCAATGCGGCACCCAGCAAAATCTGAATCTGAATATCCAATGAGAGTAAGCTCATCATTCCTGGGATACCATATTCCAAGAGATTCAGTCCCTTTCAGATATTTCACAATCCTCTTTGCAGCTTCCATGTGTGACTTCTTCGGACTGGCTTGAAATCTGGCACACACTCCGACTGAATAAGAAATGTCGGGTCTACTGGCAGTGAGATAGAGGAGCGATCCAATAATTCCTCGGTAAACAGTTGGATCAACTGACTCCCCTTGCTCATCGAGAAATATCTGGCAGCTGGTACTCATAGGAATTCTAAGGGACTTAGTTTTCTCTGGGCAATATTTCTGGATAAGATCCTTCGTATATTTCCTCTGGCTGATGAAAATTCCATCAGCTGACTGCTGAACTTGGAGTCCGAGAAAATATGTCAGCTTGCCCATCATACTCATTTGAAATGAGGTCTGCATCAGTTGAGAAAACTTCTCGCAGAGAGATTTATTCTTTGACCCAAAAATGATGTCATCGACATATATCTGCACCATTAGCATGTCACCACCATCTTTGAGAAGAAAGAGAGTCCGATCGATCTTCCCTTTGCAAAATCCATTGCTGGTGAGAAACTGTGACAGCATTTCGTACCAAGCCCTTGGCGCCTGTTTCAATCCATACAGGGCCTTCCTTAGCCTGTACACTTTGGTGCCAACTTCGAAACCTGGAGGTTGCTCGACATAAACCTCCTCTTTTAGTTCGCCATTCAGGAAGGCGCTCTTCACGTCCATCTGGAAGACAGTGAAGCCATGATACGCTGCATAAGCTAGAAACAGCCGTATCGCCTCCGTTCATGCAACTGGTGCGAAGGTCTCATCAAAATCGATGCCTTCACACTGCCTATAACCCTTGGCGACTAACGAGCCTTATTTCAGACCACAATGCCATCTTCATCTCGCTTGTTCTTGAAGACCCACTTGGTGCCGATCACTGACTGGTGTGATGGCCTCTCTACCAAGTTCCAAACATTGTTGCGAGTGAACTCAGCAAGCTCTTCATGCATGGCATTTATCCAGTCGGCAGATTCAAGAGCATCCTTGATGGAAGTGGGTTCCATCTGAGAGATAAAACAAGATAGGAGCGCTCTGCCGTGCCTGGTTTGAATAGAACCTTCCGGATCACCAAGGATAGCATCAGATGGGTGATCCCTCAGCCATTTGGGAGGACCAGCGACTGCTGGTGCCGGCTGTGAAATAGGTTCTACTGGTCCGACGACTGGTGCTTCCAGATTTCCACCAGTCGGAGCTGCACCAAGAACTGGTGCTGGAACATCAGCTGGAACTGGTGCTGGAACACCAGTTGGAACTGCTACGGGAACTGGCACTGGTACATCACCAGTTGGAACTTCTTTGTCAGCATCACTCTCTGACTAGTCGCCAGCTCCTTCATCACCATCAGCTGGTCCATCTCTTCCAGCTGGTTCACCAATGCCTTCTAACTCAAAAAGGCCAGTAGGGATTCCCCCTAGATTGGTGCTTGGTTCACTTAAAGAGATTGAGTGTAAGGTCTCAGCAAGATCACTTGCATCACCGACCCTCCCAGGTTGCTGATGGGCACCAGAGGTAACTGGTTGAGAAGAGGATCCATTCATAGGTCTAGTCGAATCAGTTGGTTCTGCATTGGAAGAATTCCTGCCCAACTGATTATTGACATCATTGACATCAGGAATCTCTTCACCCAGTTGGCGTAAGGTCCTGCGCACTAAAGTAGCTTCATCAAAAACAACATTGCATGTTATTTCCACAAGCTGGGTAGTCTTATTAAATACTCTATAACCCTTGTGTCAGGGATGTCCATATCCAACAAGGATACCCTCATCAGCTTTGGGCGAGAAAGCATTTAACTTCGACTTCCCATTATTGTGGATATAACATGGAGAACCAAAAGCACGAAGATGAGCCAGAGTAGGCTTACGACCGAAGTAAACTTCGTAGGGAGTTTTCTGGAGTCTGTCGTTGATCCCGCTTCTGTTCTGAGTATAACAAGCAGTCATCAACGCCTCTCCCCAGAAACTCTGACCCAAACTAGACTCAGCCAGCATGGATCGGACGGCTTCCTTCAGCGTCCTGTTCCTACGTTCTGCCAGTCCATTCTGCTGCGGCTGCCTTGGAGTGGATCTCTCATGCTTGATCCCGGCCTCCGCACAAAAATCCATCAGCGGACCATTACAGAATTCGGTCCCATTATCCGAACGGATTCGCTTAACAACTGCTTCTCGCTGTTTCTGAGCTTGGATGATCAACTCTGGAAGAATCACCTTCACCTCATCCTTGGTTCTAAGCAGCTTAACCCATGTATAACGTGAGTAGTCATCAACTACCACCAGCGAATACCGTCTTCCTCCAATGGTTTGCGGTGTTACTGGGCCAAACAGGTCCATATGTAACAGCTCAAGTACCTGACTGGTACTGGGGCAAACTGGTGACTGGCTCTTGAAGGACTTCTTGGTCTGCTTGCCCTGCTGGCATGCCTTGCAAATTCCTTCCTTCTTGAACCCACTCTTGGGAAGACCATCCACTAGATCATGCTTAACCAGATAGTTGATTGTCCTGAAATTCAGGTGACTCAACCTTTTGTGCCACAACCAGTTGGTTTCCTGAGAACTGGTGGCCATGAAGCATGCATCTGTCTTCCCACTCTGCCCGTCAACCACATACAACCCTCCTTTCCTGACACCCTTCAGCTTGGTTTCACCAGAATCTTTACTCTTGATCTGGCACCCGGATTTGTCAAATACAATGGTATAACCATTGTCGCACAGCTGACTTATGCTCAGGAGGTTGTGCTTCAGATTGGTTACAAGGGACACGTTCACAATACGCACATCATCTTTCTCTATGCATCCCTTGCTGATAACTCTGCCCTTGGAGTTATCACCAAAAATCACTGGAGGTCCTCTGACCTTGGTGAGCTCAGAAAAGAGAAACTCCTCACCCGTCATGTGAGCGGAGCAACCACTATCAATGATCCACTCACTCGACTTCTGAAGCTGGTTTGCATGATCCTGTTCCTGCAAGAAAAATAAAATTATTTAGGTCCCCGATCATCTACGGGTCCTGCAGGGTTAGATTTCTGGAGCATTCCTTTCGGAATCCAGGTCTGAGTAATTTTCAGTTCGGTTTTACCCTTGCTGACCTTACTCTGTGCCTTTCCCTTCCTTTGAAAATAATGCATGGACTTGGTTCGGGAAGGTGTGGCTGTGTGTGCATTTCCTCTGGAAGTTGTCTTCTTCCTTTGAGGATGTCGGTAATTTCTTTCCGACCATGTGTATTGCCATGGTGGTCTTTGTGACTGTGGACCACGGTGGTTAGCCTTCCTAGCCCTTGATGAAAACATTTGATTGGGCTCCGGCCTCCGATAGGTATTCCTCCTATCGGGAATTGTCCTTCTCTCAGTATTCTGCTGAGAGTGGAACCCCTTGTAAGTATGCTGGCAACTGGCATACTTGTAAGGTTGTGTGTGGAACCTCTTGACAGCTGGTGCTGGCTGTCGGATCCCACTGGCAGCTGGTGCTGACTTCCTTGCCTTAGAATATTTCGGCTTGGTCAGCTTCTGAGGGTGTGCTGGCGTCCTGTCAGCAGAGGAACTTGCCAGTTGAGGTTGTTGTCGAGATGACTCACCTCTAAATCTGGGCTGATGGTTCCTGTGCTGATCGGCCATACGAGGCTTAATGGCAACACCAGCTGGTGCTGACTCATTTACCAGTCTGCTCTTACCCTTTCCAGCATTAACTTGTTCGGGTTGATTTATGCTCAAATCGTTTGAAAATCCCAACCCGGACTTATCACAGGGCTTCCTCCAATGACTTAGAGCTGCCTCTAAATCCTTGGATCCCTTGTTTAGAAAATTTATCCTATTTTCTTGCTCCAAAACGAGATTGTGAAAATTATCTCGTTCAGTTTTAGTGATTTGAAAATTCTGGAGCAATTCAGAATGAGTTTTCTTCAGAGTGGCTAGCTCTTCGCTGATTGACCTCGATTTTTCAATCTCCTTGGTCAAAATAGAAATTTGCTTTTTCAGCGAAGTGTTTTCGCCAGCCAAAACGTTTTTCATTTCATAGAATTTTAGAAACTCATGCTGAAGAACATCTAATGTGACGTCTTCTGAGTCGGAGCAATGCGATTCAGAATCTTCTATGATTTGAACTGGCATGACATGCAATTGAGGAACTGATTGTACCTCTTCGTCTGCTGTAAGTGCCAGTTGCTTCTCGTTGTCAGCATCTTCTCCAGCTGACACTTCTCCTAAAGCTGCCATAAACGCCAGGAGAGCTTCCTCTTCAGACTCTCCATCTGACTCATACTCCCCATCATCATGATCGGGGATGTCCGGAACTTCAGTCCTTGTCAGCATGGCTTTGGCAACAGCCTTGGAAGCTCGCTCTTCAAAGAGCTTCTTCAGCCTTTCCCTTTCAGCTTTGTCCACCTGTGGACATTCAAACTTCAAGTGATCAGGGGATTGGCATTGAAAGCAAGTGCGAGGAGCTCTTCTGACTAATTTTCCGTCAGTTGAGCCAGCAGAAACTCCCTGGTTTGACTTAGCCTTTTCAAGTAGAGCGGCCAGTCTTTTCATCTGCTGCTCAAGTTCTGCGATTGAGCTCTCGCCTCCTTTGGAATGAGATCCTGACGCGGACTGGATCTCCTTTGGCTGGTTGGTCTGCCCAGCAGGCTTCTCGGCATGGACCGGCTTTCTGGGCTTCCACTTGACATCCCTTTTGACGAAATATGCTTCGTCCTGAGCTTTAACGCTAGGGGACCCAACGTTCCTGATGGCTTCGTTCTTATTCACCATCTGGATATCCCATTCATGCGCCTGCAACTGAGCAAACAGTTCTTTAGGAGTTAGTTTGGATAAATCTTTCTCCTTTAGCGCGGTGGTTTTTACAAACCAATCCTCTTTGGGCATTTTGGACAGGATCTTGGTATTAAGATCTTCATTTGTGCATGTCCTGCCCAACGCCTTTAGCTCGCTGACAATGGCGTTGAATCTCGCCTCCCTTTCTTTAATTGATTCTCCAGTCAGCATCTGGAAGGACTCGTATTTGTCCACCGCAACCTGCAGTTTGTTGCGTTTCATTTGATCAGTTTCTTTGCATAAACTGTCAATGTAATCCCATACTCCCTTTGCATTATTAAACTGGAGGGCATCCTCCATCAGTGACTCTGGAAGGCACGCCAGGATTAGCTCGTGAGCTATGGAATCCAGCTGATTCCTCTTCCTGTCCTCAGCAGACCATTCATCTTGAGGCTTTGGGATCACAACGGCTGGACGATCTCCTAGCTGGTGCTGGATCTTTGTGATCTCTATAGGCCCTTGTTCCAGCACGTCCTTCATGTCCGGATGAATACTCTTCAAAGAGATGAGAGTCCTCTTTTGCCAAATGGCATGCTTCTCCGGCTTTTAGTCCATTAGCTTTGGAATATTCATCTTGAAATACCTGAGCTAGACAAAGAGACAGACAAGAAACAAAATGCAAGGAAAGCGGATCTCGGTCCTAAGCGACACAGAAACGAATGGTCTATAAGAACCTTCCGCTCTGATACCACTTGTTGGTCCCGGTTTATCAGAGTGCTTTAGTTATGCAGCGGAAATATAACTTAAATTCACTTGCACTTTGCTGGTTACTCGGCTGACTACCTGACTGGCTGGTCAGCTGGTAGCTCAACACTTAGAATATTTTTAAGTCGAGTTTGCACACTTATATCAGTTTTCAGATATACTCCAGCACTTGATTGCTGGGTTTTAAATATGAAAGTAAAGACAGAAAACTGATAAAGGCAAAAGGTTTATAGTGGTTCGATCAACTGATCTACGTCCACTCTCCAGTCGACTCACTGGAAATTCACTATAGAGTAAGAAAGTATACAGGATTCCTACGATCTATCTCCAGCCCTTGCTAGATCAACCGCTCCCGGGACCTGAAACTTCTTCAACTCTTGTCAGCTGGTTGGAGTGCGAGCACGTCACTTTAATCTCCACCGATACCACTGACGACGTGGGTGTTTGAGTTCTCCCAAGAACGATCAGGTTACTACGGCAAAAAGCCCGTGATAACTCAAGAGCTGGCTGGCTCAAGAGCTGCTGTGTTCTTCCTCAGATTGAGAAGGAACACCAAATGAGGTCTGAACTTACAAGCAGAAGCTTGAAGTCTCGTGTTTGAAAGATATCAACACACGGAGTAGCTTTCATAAAAGCCTCGAAAGTATTTGCTAGCTGATATGAATGCGTTCAAACTTTCGGTAGGTGAAGAGTATTGAATGTTGTTGGATCCTTCATATTTATAGGAGAAGGATCTCATTCAAATTTGTAGCCGTTGGACTCTTCAGGAATAGGTCTCTGTCCTCGCAAGTCCTTCATACGGCGGCAGGTAGCATTTTCTGGAAAGCGCCATACCTGCGTCTGCTTTATCTGACATAGGCCTCTTTATGTCAGAACAGCACTATTCGTCAGTACCAGTTAGCAAGAACTGGCGTCTCGAGGCTGATAGACTTTAAGGAATCCTCCCTTATAGTCATTCTTTGTCAGTTAGTTCCTCAGACGAATCTTCTTTTTGTCTCTAAGTCTTCGGGAGTGAGAATCTTTAATTCTGCTGGTGGCATCCTACTGGTGATCTTGTGCTGGCAGTCTTTGCTGGTGACTTCGCACTTGCACATTCTAAGACGACCAAAAGATCTGGATGCTAACTCTCGGATTCTCCCATGACTGGTGGCTTCACCGCTGGTGAATAGTGTCAGCCAGAACACATATTCTGCTGGTAGATTTGTCAGCCTCCTGCTGATGAAATCTTCCCAACTGGTGAATAGTAGCCAGTGAATAGCTCTGCTCCATGCTGATGAACAGTGTCAGCATGAGTCTTTGTCAGTCGTCCGCTGGTGAAATCCTTCCACCAGGTAAGTGCATCTTATGCTGATGAACAGTGTCAGCATGAGTCTTGATCAGCTACGACTTACAACTCAAAATACCTAAACAGGACTTTACATTTGAGAACTAGAGCTATTCTAGAGACAAACTGACGCTGGTTGGACTTAGGATTTGATGCACCAAAACTATGATCTGACAAATAGCCTTGTGATTCGAGCGCCGCTCAGCTACTGAGGGAAAAAAGGAAACTTAGCCAAATTTCCCAACATTTTTCGTAACTCAATTCTTCTCTATCCAATTATCGGCAATATTAAGTTAACATCCCATATTTTTACTATTATTCACCATAAAAGTACTTCAAATAATCCTAGATCAATTTCTAGGTTGGAGCATATGTGGATGATATTGTAACTCACCAGAGTATGTCGCAAGTTTTAAGTTCCAATGGACTTTCTCACTAAATTTTTTTTAACCAGATTGTGGGTGCATTCCTGGATTCTTATTTTAGATGGTCACTATCACTATGCAATATTAGTAGATTTGTTCACAATTAGGTTTACCACATGTTGATAACGTGGTTATAACGTAAGGCTCTACGGAGTTGAAATCTTAGGTCTCCAATTCATGCAACCTCGTTAACATGATGGGTCTCTTTCAATGAAATGGTTTCATGAACATAAGTGATCTCTTGTCTTCTCAGTAGAACTTTTAATTTATTCTATCTCATATCTCTGCCACATTATTGTACACTAATGAAAACATTATGACAGATTTATGTTAATGTCTAATAGTTTATAATCCAGACTTCCTATTCGTCTTTCTCAATTAATCATCGAGGATTCAGTGTGAATATATATATATATATACATATATATATATATATATATATTTATATATACGGGAGCGTTATAGTATCAACCACCTCTCAGATGTGAAATAAGACCAAATCTGGATCTTTTATTTATTTATTTAACGGTTTAGATTTGTTTGTTTTTTTAAAAAAAAATCGCTGCATATATAGAGAAAAAAACTTGCATATAAGGGCAATTCAGTCATTAAGCCTAAAAATTAAACTTCCCACGTATTTCAATTTCGAAAATTATGGCTGGTGGTTGAAGCATTTACACCTTAAGATATTTTAACCTACTCAAAAATTATTTTTCACACAAAACCTCGACTACCATTTTTACAGCGGCCGTGTGTGGTGAAGACGCGCGCCGCCTCCAACCGAATTGAAATGGAAAACAACAACGACAGTAAGTTTGACAACTTCAAAATGTTCGTTGCGTTTTTAAATAAAATTATTTTCCAGTTTTTGTGTTTTGCCGTTTTGAAATTTTTCTGCAAATTTAACTTTCAAATACCACAGTTTCAATGTACAAAAACTGTGATTATGTATGATTCTGGGTTTGTTTCTATTATTTTGAGGTATAAACAACATTGAAGACTTCGATTTTGCTAAATCTTATTTTTTTTTTGTTTTTTTTTGTACGACGAATACTAAATACGTCGGAAGCCCAGATAATTGAAGATAACTTTTCGTGCACTTTCGAGCTGGTCATTTTTGTCAATTTTGAACTAATTACTAAACCGGAAACCCTAAACACTTCATTTTATACATCTAAAAACATGTTTCAACCATAAAAATGAACTTCTGAAATAGTTTTTCAGTTTGCGAATTTTTAAATTTTGTACGGATGAATTTTCGTACACTTTCGAGCTGGTCATTTTTGATAATTTTGAACTAATTACAACAATGGAAACCCTAAACACTTCGTTTTATACATCTAGAAACATGTTTCAACCATCAAAATGAACTTCTGAAACAGTTTTTAAGTTTGCGAATTTTCAAATTTTGTACCGGTGAATTTCATTTTTGTCAATTTTGAACTAATTACAAAACCGAAAACCCTAAACACTTCATTTGATACATCTAAAAACATGTTTCAACCATAAAAATGAACTTCTGAAATAGATATTCAGTTTGCAGATTTTCAAATTTTATACAGGTAAAATTTTTGTACACTTTCGAGCTGGTCATTTTTGTAGATTTTGAACTAATTACAAAATCAGAAACCCTAAACGCTTTGTTTTATACATCTAGAAACATGTTTCAACCATAAAAATGAACTTCTGAAACAGTTTT